>LBNU01027058.1:35973-62808 GCA_014162995.1 Artemisia annua | reverse complement strand
TGCAAACTTTGTTTGTTTTTCATTTGTTTTCAAACATTTTGCATCTAGAACACATAAAACACACTTTTGGAATATTTTCACTATTTTGATGCATTATTTGGTGTTTTTGGATGTTTTGGCAGTTCAGATGATAGAAAAATGATGAGTATTTACACACTCATCAGATGTCCACTTGATCACATTCATGGATGACATATTATGTGTTAGTGGTTGGAAGAAACACGCGAACATGATATGATGGAAACTGAGAATTGCAGAAGTTGTTTGCAGCGTATGTGACGAGTGGCTGATATTCCACATAAGAGGTGTTTGGCTCATAATTCTCGCTAGTATTATATGCTACTTAGAAGCCTACTAAAGACATTCAGAAATTCACTTTCATTGCTGATCTTGAGGACAAGATCAATTTTAAGGGGAATGGATTGTTACGGGTCAAAAGAGCAAAGTCAACAGAAAAGTCAACAAACAGCCAACTTTCCCACCCAAATGACCTTTAAATACCTGTTATAGTTTATCATTTCATTTTAGCGAATTAATTGTAAATTTCCTTCTCTCTCATTCTGTAACAACTTGTAACCATTCAGTTACATAATCCAAGAAGCTACATTTCGATCTTGATTCTTATTTCGATAGATCCTGATTAGTTTCTTAACAACTTCGAGTAATCCTGGTTGTTCATACTATCTTTACGTTTTGATACTTATCACTACGTTGATTATGATATATTTATGCGTATTATTTAATTGAAATAAAACAAGAGATTGACATGCATTAATATATTACTCTGTACGATAAATCATATGATAAAGAAACATAATATGAGATCTTTTATGTGAAAATAGTAATAATGATTTTCCACCGCCGAGCATGTTTGTTAGTGTATTGTAGATTATATGTTTCTTGTTATGTTATTATTCTACTCTTATTATCTAGTTTGTGAAACTGCTTTTATTATGTTATCTAATTTTATTTGTATGATTATCTGGTTACTACATGGTTCATCTTAAAAGAAAAATATATATCTATCTTGATCGACCAGTATAGTTTTGGCATAATATTCATCAGAAGATGTGTTGAGCACCAAATTTGGTTTTGGTGTCATATTTGTTTTAGTTTAATGACAGATATTTTGGTTTGTATAGATGGAATTAGAGAGTATATGATATTCGTGGCCTGAGTATTAGTGACTTATTTGTACATGTGATATTCCTTAATTACACAAGACATTATGTGGTTTTTGTTCAGTTGTTTATTTAATTGATTTTGCAAGTTTTTGATTTCTTGACATGTTTTTTTTCAAGTGATTCGCTGTTGCTTTAGCATTATAAAATTTAGTGATTTGCTCTGCTGAGAAATTGTATCAGTTGTAAAACATGAGAAATACGTCTACACCATGGGTGTTGGAGACTTAAAGAATCAGAATCATATGATTAAATAATTAGGTGCTTAGAGTTCGAGGCATTTAACTTTACCATCATATGAGTATCTAGATTTTCTTGTAGCAACTCAGTACCTGCTTCTCCATGTGTAATTATCTTGGCCATATTTATTAAGAATAGTTGAATCATAATCAGTTTTAGCGAAACATTTACGACTGATTACCACTGTTTCAAGTCGGAATAATAGTGTAAATACACTTCCATACATCCCCACCTTATGCTTCCAATCCTTAATCACACAGGTCTTATCCAAAATTAACTTGGACCTAGTAGATGGGAAAATTTTGTTAATGGTTATCTGATATAAGTTTGATCGAATGATTAAAATTGTATTATAATTGATTTGTGAATTCTGTGTAATTCCTATTGCGATTAACTTGTAGAGTGAGTTAGGTCGTGATAGTTAATAACTTGTTCTTTACATGTTTAAGGTTAATGCGTATGCATGTTATATATGTTTAATGAAGTTCTTAATTTACAATTCATTTACGAGTATCATTATTAGTCTGGAGACGAAACACTCTTGATATATAACAAGCTAGATATATATTATCCTAAAATTGTAGGACATTGAACTGAAATATGTATTTACGTCAAGCATGCAAATTGTTTTACGGTGGATATTTTGTGAAAACTAGAATTACTTATGAAAAGAGTGGTTTCAATTTTTTTGCATATATAATATATTGTTTGTGATCGAATAAAATAACAAGCTTCATTCTCCGCATGACAAGATAAACGAGGACCATTAAAATTCAAAAAATATAAATATGCTATTAGCAATATATTGTGGTTAAAAGTACATTTTGTGTAACATTAAAATATGTTATGTAGCTCATTATTGGTTGTTATAATTTGCTTTGACTATGTGATTAAACTTGCGATATCTGATTATATGATTTGCGAGCTTAATATATATCAATGCATCTAGTGGAACAAAGGCGAATACAAAACACCGAATGTTAAGATACTACTTAAAATTTGTTATAAGTAAGTCCGCCTAAGGTTGTTATTTTTAAAATCGGCCTTGGTCATGTTATTGCTTCTTGATGATATATTTTGAGTGTCTGAATCTGCATGAGGTAGGCTGGTTACAACTTAAAAATTGTGGTTGAGATTGATTATTCACTACATATATAATATTTGATCTATCTTGTTTGAATTGTGTCTATTTTGTTTGATACGTAACTTGCTTCATTTGCATGTATACTGACATTATCAGATAAGGTTATGCTTTGTTTTCCTAGACAAAAGTTTGTTTCTATGATATAAGCCTACAATCATCTTTGTGTCAAGTTTGGAATTAATTATTATCCCTCACAAATAAACAAAAAGATGTAACGACTCAAAATATTATGAATGTTGATGAAAAGTTTGTTATTTGACTTACTATATCATGCGTTTTTTTATTTTCATGTAACAAACTAAATTAATTGATTTATATGCAATTTCAATAGTATATATGAGTATTATATTAAATGTTTGAAAGGTATGAAAGAGCTCATATATAGGTTCTTCCTGTTATATGACTTTTAGATAAGTCAAGTGCAATTGAAGCATATGTGGTCATAAACCAACGTTTATGAGCCAAAATTATTTTATTGAGTGGCATGACCGGTTAGACCATTCCAGGTCAATGATGATGCGAAATTTATAAAAGAACCATAAGTTTCTTCAAAGATAGTTTTGATTGTTCTAAATGGAATGGAAGCTAATTGTTCATTTATCATCACCACATTAAAATAAGGGCTTTGTCCTATAAAGTTTTGGAAAGAATATGAAGAGGATGTATGTAGGCCTATACATCCACCATGTGGATCATTTTGAGTTTTAAAATCGATGCATCGTCAATGATTATTAAAGACGTAACTTAAAGTTAGCGTGATTAGTATCCAAATTATAAAATGTGAGCATGGTTATCCAAATTATATCTTTGGAAATGGTGGTGAATACTTCCAAGTATTGGGCGATTATTGGAATAAGTGTTGAACATAAAAGTAGCCCATGTTCATACGCGAATTGCTTTTGTTGAAAAGTTACAAACGTCTTCAGTTGATTGCAAAGCCAATAATATTGTGAGAACAAACTTTTAGTTTATGGGGCAAACAATCTATAATGAATCCTCCCCGTTAGAATGGTTTTAGTCACAAACCATATTCCCATGTGAGATTTTGTAATTGTGCGATATAGAGTAAATACACCACAACACACAAAATGGGATGTTTAAATTGATAATTCATTCATGGGAGAGAAGGAGCATCGAGAAATATGGAATGAATTATGATATAAATGTTGATCCTCACATTAATGAATATGAACTTAAAGTTCAAGAGACAATAACATTCCAGATCTAGTAAATGCCAGACATATTTAGTGACTAGATCATATTACGCTGTTATTGTTCCAATTACAATGTGTGTCCCAGCAGTAAAATCATTGATTGGTAGTAAGTCTATGGCACGTCTGCAGCATGATAGACGAATCGATTCCAAATAAAAAATCCTCGAATGAATAGATAAAATGAAGCAATAAAATCAAGATGGTCGAATCGAGGTAATAAAGACTTCATAATAGTCTCTTAAAGAGAAACTAGACATGAAAGTTATTGAAAACCCTAGGTACGTGAAAAACTTTGATATCTCAACAAATGATAGAATATAATGTCTAGTAAAGTGTGGAATCGAAAAGTAACGAATCGACGTCGATATGGTAATGATTATGTAAATAAATAAGATAGCGCTATAATTATGGTGAGGATCATGGAAGCATATCTGCAGGAAGTGCAGATGTATAAATGAATGGCTAAAAGAAGTAAAGAAACAAAGAAGTAATGAAAGAATGAAGTCTCTTGTGACGAGACATGGTTACTGGGACTTAAAGTCCATACATACGAATGTGTAAATTATTGGATATGCATTGGTCTTTATGAGGAAGTGAAATTAAAGTATTAAAACTTTTATATTTAAGGCACAGCTAATGGCACACAATATTTTCGTAAAGACATGGAAATGATCATAAGGAGACATGTTCTCATGTGGTGGATCAAATAATGTATTTAAGTCTGGCAATATAATAAGTAATTGATATGTGTCTAAAAGTTAATGAATAGAGCTCATGTGATTTTGAGATTTCATTATAGCATATAAAATGCATGGAGCATGCTAGTGATTTTTATATTAGAGCATATAAGAAAAGTTCTCGAGAATAGCATTTGATTGGATTGAACTAATCATGTTTTCGTCATATGTATAATAATCACCTTAACGTATAGTATTGTGCCATGTTTGCATATGAAACTTTATTAAGAGATCTAGACTTGAATATGGTTTAAGTTTCATATAGTATATTTTTTGATTGTGAAGGTGATTGAATGCATATAAATTGAATTTGATACGAAAGACACATTTTGTCTTAGCTTACGAATTGAACATCAGAAGGATGAAATATGTGTGCATCAACTAAAGAAAGATTCTAACTATCTTTACATGGATAAACGAGACTCATGTTTATGAGGTCACATGATGTTGAAAAGACCCCCTTGACTTATAAAGATGATGATCACAATATTGATTTACATGTGCCATACTAAAATCTGTATATGTGAAGTATACAAGGACGATATCCTTAATGTGATGAATGACGTATCTTAATCCTTAAATTGGATATGCAAACAACATTTAGAGAATATTTATTCATGTGATTCTATCAAGACACATGATGGTTAATTTCATTGATTTAATGAGCTTAAGTGATGTGATCATCAGGGGGAGAGAAGATACGCGTTGCACTCTTTTTCCCTTGACCACGGTTTTGTCCCCACAAGGTTTTCCGGCAAGGTTTTTAATAAGGCAACATTCCCAAGCGTATAAAGGAATTATGTACTCTTTTTTCTTCGCTAGATTTTTGTCCCATTGGGTTTTATCTAGCAAGGTTTTAACGAGGCATAATCCTAGCGATAAATCCAAGTAATTTACAAGTGGAGGAACCACAATTTCATGGTGTTCAGTTAAGCAGACGATCTCAGCGTCTTCATCCAACCATGCAGAAATTCTAGCGATACATGAAGCAAGTCGAGAATGTGTTTGGCTAAGAAGTGTGATATAACACATACGTAGATCATGTGGTAATTCTTCAGAGAAGGAGGCACCAACAGTTTTGAATGAAGATAATGCAGCATGTATTGCTCAACATAAAGAAGGTTATATCAAGGGAGATAGGACAAAACATATTTTACCAAAATTCTTCTTCACTCATGACTTACGGAAGAATGGTGATATTATTGTTCAATAAGTTCGTTCATGCGACAATTTGGCGGATCTATTTACCAATGCACTTCCTATCTTAACATTTAGGAAACTAAGTCACAACATTGGGATGCGTCGACTCAAAGAGCTCAAGTGATATAGTCATCAGAGGGAGATAATACACGCTGCACTTTTTTTCCCTTAGTCATGGTTTTGTTCCACTGGTTTTCCTGACAAGGTTTTTAATTAATGAGGCAGCAATTTCTAAGTGTATTAACAATATGGACATCCAAGAGGGAGTATTATGGATAACTATTTTGTGGACGTCCATCTAACTAATAAGAGGCCCATGGCCCAATTAGATATTAGGGTTTTTACCCTAATATTATCTTATATATACCCGTTGTATTCATTAAACATTATTATCAATTGAGGAATACTTTTCATTCCTTCAATTCTTGTTCACAACATTTTCATAAATATCTTGAACTATTTTTACTTATGTTTATAATTAAATTTTCAGTTTAAACACATTTAACTTTTACAGTTAACAAAAATAATATTGGGCATACAATTGAATTTCAAATTGGGCTTGTTTTAAAGAAATAAAGATAGTATAGAGGGTGTTCACGGATCGAGTAATATTGACAGTAACCGAAAACCGAAACTGAATCGAATCGAAAGAAACTGAACCGAATTCGTAACCGAACCGAATTGGTCATTACCGAACTAAATATTCGGTTATCGGTTTGGATATGATTTTGGCAATGAAAATCGAAAACCGAACCAAAAACCGAATTCTTATAAATATATATTTTTTCTATGTAGTTATATGAAAACAAAAATTACTAAAATTCATTTTTATTATAAATGTAACATTTTTCTATGTATTTATATGAATTTTGTTTTTAGTAAAACTCTTTTTTAGTATAAATATTCATTATTTAAGCTTGAAAAATAATTTTGTGCTAAAAATATATATAATTGAAGGGAAAATAATAAAAAAAATACATTGAACTTGACACTTTTTACCATTGTATGTTGCTAACTATTTTTTTTCTTCATTGTAACACAAAACTTGACATTTTTTGCTATTGTATGTACTAAGTGTCGCATCGTTAGTCCTTTAAACTAACGGTCGTTAGTAAATAACTTAAAATTCCGTATTCTTCCGATTTTACACGTTTTCATCCGTTTTCTTACGTTTTTGTCCGATTTTACACGTTTTCTTCGGTTTTTTTACGTTTACGCCCGTTTTTTTTTTACGTTTTTGCATGTTTTTTTTACGTTTTCGCCCATTTTTTTACGTTTTCCTCCTTTTTTACGTTTTCACCCATTTTTTACGTTCTCGTCCGTTTTTTTTACGTTTACGCCCGCTTTTTTTTTACGTTTTCTCCCGGTTTTTTACGTTTTCACCCGGTTTTTTACGTTTTATTCCGTTTTTTTACGTTTTCGCGTGTTTTCTTACGTTTTTGTCCGTTNTTATAGGGGTTCGGTTTTCGGTTATTCGGTTCGATTGAATCAAATTTGAATTCAGTTCGGTTCGATTTTCGGTTTGACTCAGAAAATTTTTTAAACCGAATAAACCGATAACCGAACCAATGAGCACCCCTATTTACATAATGGACCATATTAATATACTTCAGCTAATAATTCAGCCCAAGCCCATACTATGTAAGGAACAGAAGAAGTGTGACTTCTTTTCACAATTGTTATTTCACAGTTATTTTATCCGTTCAAAAAGTTCATAATATTTCAAAAAATTTAACTATTTCGACAATACCTAAACTTTTATTAATTTTTTTATTGAAACATAGAGGGTTAAATTAGTTAGTTCGAGTATCTGCAAGTATCGAGGAAGTTGCTAAATTACAAACAAGACCATTAACTATATACAAGGTGCATGGTATCTATGCCCAATTTGCTATCGTGTTAGATGCAACATTTTTAGATCGTTGGACAAAGGTTCACTTGCATGAATCAAATTAATGACTTAGATCAATAACACCATTCCACAAACTAGCAATTTGAAGAAAATGTCTATTTGTACAAAGAGACCGATGTTAGTTTCCACTTCAATTGTTGGGAAATGTCTATCTCGAGCAACATGGACGACCCATGCACAACATTGCATTTGCTTCTGCCAATAAAATTTAATTGAAGAAATTTATACTTGTTGCACCTGAAATGATCAAAGACCCACAAGATTATGTCCTAAGAAACCCAACACCGTTTTACCATTACTAGGCCGTCGTGCCTCATCACAGCTGAATTTAATTGCTCCGGGAGTGGGGGTTGCCATATATCCTGCATATCCTGATTACGTATGACATTTGTTAGAATATTTTGTATCGTTGCAATCTTATTCTTGTAACAAACGAGTAATGTGTTGCCGTACACTTTCGGCGCTAGTCCTAGGCCCTTCATGTGCGGCGCGATTGTGTTCCATTCAAAGACCCCAACAACACATTAGAAACGAGTCCCAATAAACTGGTTGACCCAATCACCCAAAGCAAGGACGAAACATATAAGGGGCCGAGGGGGGTTGTGGCCCCCTCAAATTTTTTGACCCTATGTACATTTAATACCTTTTTATATCTAGTTTTAGTCATTTTTAATACAAAAATTTCACCGTTGTGTATATCGGCCCCCCTAAAATAAATACTTTACAAGTTGGCCCCTCCAACAATAACGTTCAAGTTCCGTCTCTGACCCAAAGCCATAACAAAAATTTGCTACGGGTATCTTCTGTCTTTTAGAGGAACAAAACGAACACCATTACTTAAATGAACGGTTTTTTCGTGCCTGTTTCTATTTGCTAAAGAAACTAAACTTGTTCCTGCTGTATGTTTATATTGTGATAAACGTGTTCATGTTAATTTCTTAAGAAGACAGAGTCTAATGTCATTCGGTTAAAAAGTAAAGTTTTGTCAAATGCATGTTTACTTTTGTTGTAAGATGAAAATCAAGGGACATTGTGGTTTCATTGTTCTTTTTCACCACAAACAAGGTTTAAATGAGAGTATAAAACCAATCATATAGATATAGTTCAGATGTTAAGTACTTAAGTTTAATTAACTTTGTTCGAGACGCCTAGCCTTAGTTGATAGTGCAAAGAGCTTGAAGGGAACCCGACCAGCTGATATATAAGAAACGGCTGACACCATAACATTCATTTGGTCTGTAAGTCTGTAACCAACTACAAATATTTTTTTAAACATCCCAATCGATTCTCCATGTCGTTTCTAATATAGATAAGATATCTATAGTCAGGGGAATCGATTCCACATCTTGAAACTCGTCTCAGATCACAAACATTTCATTCCTTGTACATCTATCCTATCAAATATTCAAACATGCCTCAAGCACCAAATCATATACTGTACTAAAGAAACCTATCAAATGCCTTATTCGTTATGACCATTGTCACAAAAATGAATGGAGTAGCAATTTTCTTAAATTAAACAAGAGCCAACCAAATAATCCAACAAACGCTTAAGTACCATGAACAAATTTGTAACAATATTCTCAATTATAGAATAGAATCGAACCAAAAAGCTTAAAATATCATAGCATATCATTATCACAAAATTTACAACTCAACAACATTGTTATTCTCTTAAATATCCCCATTCACACTCTAGACAAAACATCCAACATCATAGGAAAATGGAAAACCATGTTCCTCCATTGTATGATCACTTAAACAAAAATATATTTCTCAAGGTAAGGACTTTTGACTTTCGATATCTTTAGGCGCGGCTGTATCCTCCACATCTTTATCCTCTGATGTCACGAATTTAAGGTAATGTTCGATATCTTTCTCAGAGCTTCCGGACCTTTTATGGAACCATTTATGAACGGTTTTTGGCTTCCTGTCACTGATGGCAATGGAGATGTCGTTCGGGAAGAGATCTCTCATCACAAAAGCGTGCAAAATTGTGGTTACAAGTAGGCCAAAGACGGTTAGGGTTGCCATTGAGCAGAGGACGACAGTTAGAGCTTTTGTAAATACGTTGGAGACTTCGTTTGTGTATCTGATTGTTGCGATTGCAGCTCCGGTCATGGGAAAAGTGTATGCCCACCATGCCAATGAGAACTTAAATCCTCGGAAGAAATTTGCTCGAACAGCCTGTGAAATAACACCAAACGATACTTTTTAGATATCGAACACACACTTTTGAGATTTTTAGATGCATCCAAACAACTTATGCTTATCAGCTTATTTAATTTGTGTCAATAAGCTGTTTTGGATTAGCTTATTTGAATAAAAAGAAATTCCCAAAGCCGCCCTTAAATCATAGAATAGTCAGTTAAATTTGTGTGGCAATACCTAAGCAAATTTGTGCAAAAACAGGAAACTAACTACTATTTGCTACTTGAAAACGAAAGGACTAAGTTTGTAAATACGCAAGATACTTTCTCAAAAGTACCGAAATACGTAATCTACTAAAGATATTACTTATATCGCTAATAAACTTTCAAATTTTGCACAATATACGTAATATTGACCGGATTTTTACCTGTTTGACCGGTTTGCAGGTTAAAACTTTAAAAAACTGACATTATTGGTCCCTGTGGTTCGCGTCATTTTTCACCGGTCGTCCTTATACTTATTTTTCAGTTACAAAAGTTACAATAATGGTCCTTATCGTTTGGGTTGACTTTCACCTTTAGTCCTTTGACCAAAAAATTTCCAAAAAATTATTTTCAAAAAAAAAAAAAATTAGAAAAAAAATTAAAAAAAAAAAAGGTTTTCGAAAAAATGTTTTTGAATTGTAAAATTCCAAAAAACATATTTTCGAAAAAAATTTTAAAAAATTCGAAAAATTTTTAAAATTTTTTTTTGAATTTCTAAAAATTTCTAAAAAATATTTTTTAGAAAAAAATTAAAAAAAAAATTTAAAAAATTTTTTAGAAAAAAAAATTCTAAAAAATATTATAGAAAAAAAAATTAGAAAAAAAATAAAAAAATTTTTAGAAAAATATTTGAATAAAAATATTTTTTAAAAAATATTTTTAAAAAACATTTTTTCTAAAAAATATTTTTATTCAAATATTTTTCAAAAAAAACTTTATTCGAAAAAAAAATTTTATTCGAATTTTTTTTTTCTAAAAAATTTTTTAGAATTTTTTAAATTTTTTTCTAAAAAATATTTTTTAGAAATTTTTAGAAATTCAAAAAAAATTAGAAAATTTTTCGAATTTTTTAAAAATTTTTTATTTTTTTTCTAAAAATATTTTTTTTCTAAAATATTTTTAAAATTTTTTTTTTTCTAAAAAGTTTTATAGAATTAATTTTTTAATTTTTTTTCTAAAAAATATTTTTTAGAAATTTTTAGAAATTAAAAAAAAAATAATTGAAAATTTTTCGAATTTTTTAAATTTTTTTTCGAAAATATGTTTTTTGGAATTTTAAAGTTCAAAAACATTTTTTTCGAAAACCATTTTTTAAAAATTTTTTGGCTATATTTTTTTTTTTTTGAAAATAGTTTTTTGAAAATTTTTTGGTGGTGATGGACTATGTAAACACGGACGAAAAAGTGGAAAAACGGAAGAAAACGTGTAAAAACGGACGAAAACTTGTAAAAACGGACGAAAACGTGCAAAAACGAACTTTACACGTGTAAACACGGACGAACAAGTGAAGATAAAGTCAAGGGACTAAAGGTGAAAGTCAACCCAAACGACAAGGACCATTATTGTAACTTTTATAACTGAAAAAAGAGTATAAGGACGACTGGTGAAAACGGACGCAAACCACAGGGACCAATAATATCAGTTTTTTAAAGTTTTAACCTGCAAACCGGTCAAACAGGTAAAAATCCGGTCAATATTACGTATATTGTGCAAAATTTGAAAGTTTATTAGCGATATAAGTAATATCTTTAGTAGGTTACGTATTTCGGTACTTTTGAGAAAGTATATTGCGTATTTACAAACTTAGTCCAAAACGAAAATAAAATTTGTAACATACCAGTGAGAAGTAGAGGAACATGGCGATAAAGTAAGCAATTCTCGACCCATAATCAAACGATCCATTAATATTAGCCCACGCCACCGAGGCAACACTTGGAGCAGCCACAAACAGAAAGAAAACAGGATGTAGCTCCTTAGGCAACGTTTCATTCGTAGGAAGTCTTTGATACAAAGTCACAAACAAAACCATATAATGCGCCATCCCAACAGCAAAAAAGAAAATCGGACCCTCTTTCAACCCCATCGACGCACCCAACAACGCTCCAACAAAGTTCCCAACAACCGATAAATGGTTAGAAGGATTCGCCACCTTAGATAATCGCCTCTGCCCACCCGACATCCACTGTCCGTATATCTTGAGCTCGAGTATCAAAAAAGGTGCCATTAAGACATACCATAGAAAATGTGGCAAGTGTGTGGTAACAGTCGATGGGACACCTATTGCTAAAAATAGCAATGCTATCCAAGGAGCGAAAAAGAAGTTGACACGAATTGGATGGTAGTATTCGCGACGAACAGCTTCAAAGTAGAAAACAATTTTAAGAAGGTAAATGGCTGCTACGACCGCGAAAAGAACTAGGGAAATGCACCATAGGATTAAGTTCACTTTTAGGCTAACGTGAAGGAAATGTGTCGGGGCGGTCGATGCTAAGTTCTTGTACATGATCGCTTGACTGCTTACGCCGAGACATATACCAAATGATGAGATCGGATATCGTAGAAGAAACGGCCATTTCTTGTCGTCTGGGAGAATTATTTCCTCAGATGGCTGTTAAATAAAACAGTATATCATTTAGTTTACGCTACATACTAAAATAGTAAGATGGACACTTATTTTTATTTTTTTATTTTTTTATTTTTTTTGCCAATGTAGCTTTCAATGAGTCCAAAAATAATAAACTTACCCTCAGAGTATCTAACTCAGGTCCTGTTAATGCGTCGAAATACCGATCAACGGGCACATTAATCTCGCTTCTAGGAGTGCTAACTTGCGGCTCATTCGTTGGTTTTCCTCGTAAGTTTGAGATTTGTCTCTCGAGTCTACCAGAAAATGTTTTGAACGAGTTGTAACGTTCATCGTCTTTTAGTTTATCAACTCTCGAGTTTCTAGGTGGACGATTTGGCGATTTTCCAATAGCAACGCCTTCTTGAAAGCCGACGCCTGTGGGCATTGGCTGAGAATAGTATTTAGTGGCAGAAGTAGCTGGTGGGTCACTCTTAGCAACGAGTTCAACATCGTCTCTAAATGCAACTTTTTTGACGTGTTGTTCTATTGGTGAAGGTGGCATACTTATTGAAATCGAAGGTGTTCGATGGTGGTGTAAATAAGCATTCGAGGTTTCGGATTCGGATTTGGTTCCATTAGTTTCCTAATACAAATCAAACAACATATGTTAGTAAAATCTTAAAGACCATAAAATAAACTCACACCTTAAGCAATTTAAATAACTATAACTTACCATAACTTCATATAACACATTATTTTTCATCAACCTATCATCAAATCCCTGAATATCATTAGCATCAATAGATCTAATCAAAGAAGGGATTACTTCTTTCTTCATTTCAAGATTATTGGTATCTTCCATGTCCTGCAAAATATAACATAACTTTGTTAGATTCAACATATTTTATGATCATATATTAAGTTCTAATAAATGGCATGGGGTCATGCATCATGTTCTTGTATTATTGTCCATAAATCTCAATATCTCATTATGAAACAAAGCCAACACCACATGTGTGGTGCAATAATGGAGGTGGACATGAAGGCTAAAGTTGTACATTTGTGGTTAAATTTGAATAAATGAATTGTACCTCTTGTATTATTCAGCAAGAACACTTGTATAGAATCACTATAGATAGAGATGAGTTCAAAATCAATTTGTTTTGGAATTGCAAGAGAAGGAGACAAAATGGTCAAAAGAATATAGAAGAAGAAAAGAAAGAATCAGAAACACACATTGCATTCTGGTTGTATGTGAAGGTGTATATATAGACATCTCAACTCTAGCTTCTTTTTGTCACTAACTTCCAAAGTTCAATATTTTTATTTTATTTTTATTATTTTTTTTTTATAATGGTTTTCAAATGTATGATTTAAAATAGAAAACTGTAGTGGGAACATTCCAAGATACAACTATATGCCATAAACTTTTTTTTTTTTTTTTTTTTTTTTTTTTTTTTTTTTTTTTTTTTTTTTTTTTTTTTTTTTTTTTTTTTTTTTTTTTTTTTTTGAAAATTATGCCATAAACTTTTAAAATTAAATTGAGTATTTCATATTTTCATGCATCACGATTTTACAATTGCAAAATCAACCATGTGTTGTATTTTCTATGTTTTATGTCGGAATATTTTTCTAGTATATTTATTATATCACATGAAAAAATAGAAAGACGAGGGAAATAGAGAAAAATATGTCAACATATATAAGCATTTAATAATCTATTTTATGATGATATATTCCAAATAAATTGAGAGTCAGAGGTTTAATTGGTGATATTCATAATAAAATGTGATTGTTTGGTGACTTAATATTCTTTTTGTCAAAAATTATATGCTTTAACTTTTTTTGGGTTTAACTCAATATATTATATACTTTCATATTATTTTTCGGAGAGGCTCACTTTATTAGAAACAAGCTCTAAAAAAATCAAAAGATGAAATGTACAAATGGAATTTACTTTCATATTTAAATAAAGGTAAACCGAAAAGTTTTAAAATGTAAATATCACATTTTTTAGAACTCCTTATACTTGAAAAGTGGACATTTAGTGTAAGACGAAAAAAAAAAAAAAAAAAATATTATTCAATTCCTTTATTGATACATGTCTTGGCTGGCATAAGAACCATACACGAATCATGTAATATATATAATGTACATTTTGAAGAGAGAAATATGTCGCGAAAGTGATATGAGAAGAGTTATGAAAGTCAAAACAGCAAACAACACGACTCTTAGATTTATTTCATAAAATGATACAGCTGCTTTATGTGAAAATGATGCATGACAATTAGTCTTTTTCAACGTGCTTTAGTCTTTTAATTGCAAATTAGCATAAAGCGTGGATTGTAATGACCAACAAGTTGGCAAGTTGGTGAGAGTTATGACAAAAGATTGAAATGACACTCGGGAGAGTTAAGTAGTCATAAAAGAGTGATTATCTGCGGGCTATATGGTAATAACGTGAGATATTTCTAAATGAAAGGGAAATACATATTTTAATGAGAAATAGCTGATACACTGCAACAATATAACTCAAAACTAGGAGCATAATTATTGTTTTGTGCATGCCTAATAAGTGGAAATACATTATACATTTCAATGAGCATAATTAAGCTAACATTTTTATAAAGTGGATGAATTTAAAAATTACTCCAGTAAACACTTGGATATGTGCTAGACAGCTCTGCTATTAACTTAATATCAGATGATTAGAGGCCTGATCTGTCCGTCATTTGACTTAGGTTCATTAAGGTTATGTTTGTGTCTTTGTAAACATTCTATCATTTGTACATATAACTTACTGGGTTTTAATGTTGAATTAATATGGTACCAGAGCTCTAGGTCTCATCTTCAGACATTGTCGGTCGCCTTGAGCCACCGCCTTGATGTCACCCCGTCAAACCCTAGCTACCGCCATTTATTCGTACTTAAAAAACTGCACCATAATGTTTCAGCCATCACTCCCAAACAAGTGCAATACCCGTGCGTTGCCCGGGTACACTTTTTTTTTAGAGATAGGGATTTTGTTTTTTGTTATCTTTCTTATAGTTAAACATCACTATGATTATACATTTTATTTATTGTTCGTTAATAATTTATGAGACACTAAAATAACATTTCAATATGAATAATATTATAAATCATAAAAAGCACATCATATTATTCACGTTATAAATATTTTTAAAAAATATGCAAAATCATAAAATAAGAGAACATAATTAAGCATTTTAATTACAAATTCACAAAAAAAATGGGGTTAAAAAATTCGATGAGCAAACTAATAGAGGGCGGCAAAGTAGAAAAAAAAAAATAATAATAAAATAAATGGAATCGTTATTTCTGGTTTGTCATATACATGTTTATCAAAGATTTTCATACCCCAAGTCTTTTACAAATAAACCATGTGTTAAAATAAAGAAACAACATTTCAAAGTATTGGTAAAGAAGTTGACTTAGTCTTGATTTGATTTTATATGGTTAAGATTGAATATCAGGTTGATCCGACGACTTATAAGGGGTGTCATGTCACCATTTTTTCTCTCTGCTCCGTCGGCAATATATAGTATAATTGTAAAGAGTTAACTGACGAGGTCAACGGCCATTGCATCGTAACTATATTCTGAATAAAAGCATACTGAAATCGCAATTGTAGCCACAACGACACATTGTCACACGCCGAAACAAGCAATTGTATTCAGAAAACAACAATCGCATATTGTTTTGCTTATAACTCTCAACACGCTTACGCTTAGTTCTCGAGTTGGAAAGGAAGAGGAAAGGAAAGGAAAGGAAATTAATAGTTTTTGTGTTCTCGAGTTTTTATTAAGAAAGGAAAGGGAAATGAAAAGGAAATAGAGAGGAAGTTTTATTAAATAAATCTTTCTCCCACTTTTGGGAGGAAAGGGGAAGGAAAGAGAAATTGTTATTGTGTAAATACTAATATACCATTTTTAAAACATTTTACATTAACAATTAAAGGGCATATATGTAATTTCACCAAGTTATTTTTCTTTTCCTCCCACTCAAGAACATGATTATGCTTACTTACCTTTTCCTTTCCTCTATTTTAAGAACATAACAACTAACACTTACTTTTCTTTTCCCTTTCCAATTCATTTCCATTTCCCTTCACTTAAAACTCGAGAACTGAGCGTCAAAGTTAGTTTACGCCGTTAGCGGTCGTAGATTCGTAAATTAAATGCCGAATAAAATCATACCGGAATCGTTGTCTCCACCAGTCGGACGCTCTCTCGCGCGTCGTTATAAGCCCAGACAGTCGTCGAAAAGGAAACAAAATCACTTTTTTTATTACGTGACTGGGTATTTATCAAAGTCTTGATTTTTTTTCTTATCAAGATTAATATCTTTAGATTTGTTTTTATTTTCTACTTTTTAATAATTTTATTTATTCTTCAATTCGAGATTTCGCGATTTCGCTTAAATTGCGAGGAACATTAAATGATTAGAGGCACGAGTATGTTTGTGAGCTTAAGTCAAATAGGGTTTATTGTTTGGGTTTCAATATTTCTATCTTTATAAACATTTTATCAATAATATGTATAACCTTCGGGTTTTCGATGTTCAACACTTAATACTTTACACTACATTAATTTACTGGTTACGCGTTTCGTCAATTATCAATATAAGGCAAACCATATAGACCTAAATTTATATATATGTGCTGAAAAAGGCTGAAAATGGTAACCTCTAATAGAACATTACTAATAATAAGAAAATAGACTTCAATTACAAGCAAACATCTTCCAAATACACGTACTAAGATTGATAAAAACAGCTAGCATTTTCAGCATTTAAAAAAAAAAAAAAAAAAAAAATGCATATTCATCATCCTAGATTCTTGGTAGTTCAACAAATTGGTTTTGACTAAAGATAAAGCTAGCCATATAGCTTTCCTTGTCAAAATTTATGTCCACATTAGTTACAACTCAAATAAACCAAATCCAACGTAGCACTTCGATTAACAATGAATCAATCATGAATTATCTTACATCAAATAACTAGACATATATGTTTAATGAGAGCAGACATACCCTTTATCATCTTTATGATTTTGTTAACCCTTTGACAAGACATAAAGTAGACATATATGTATATTTTGATAAATAATGATGTAAAAGATTAAAAAGAAATATTTTGTTACATTTATCATTGATGTAGGTAAAAAAAATAAAAAATAATAATAGGGTATGAATTACCAAAGTTACGGGGTCATACGATAATAAAACACAAGTCGATGAAGTCTATAACAAAAATCACGAAAAACGAAAAAAATTAATTACAAAATAATACTATATTTCATAAAGGATATTGTTACAAGTTTAAAGGGTATGAATATCTTGGTTAATCTTTGTGAACTCGATGGGTCCATGCCAAAAGTTCTTTATAGATGCAACTTTTAACATAGAACACATCAAGCAATATTAGCCACTCATTTTTTTATCAAAATAAAAAAATAAACTTCCACCCTTTTTTTAAAACTTAAATATTTCGCAAACCGTAAATCGTCAAGCTACAAAAAAAATACTATCGCGACGAGAATTAAATTATCTTTCTATAGATATGCATTGTTATATACTTTCGACGAATTTTTTTTCGATGAACTTTATTTTTTTCGCCTAGAAAAATCATATATATGATTCGATTTTAACAAATCATATATGATTCTTATGAATCATATATGATTCGTAAGAATCGAATCATATATGATTTTTTACGAATCATATATGATTTTTACGAATCATATATGATTCTTCCTGGGCGGAAATTAAAAAAAAAAGTTCGTCGAAAGTATATAACAATGCATATCTATAGAAAGATCATTTAATTCTCGTCGCGATGGTATTTTTTTTGTAGCTTGAAGATTTACCGTTTGTAAGATATGTTGTTTTGAAAAAAAAAGTGGAAAATATAAATGGGTGACTATGATTGGTTGATAGGTTCTATGACATGTATGGGTTCTTCATGGATCTCAACTCATGGGTCCATTAGATGAGAATATGCCAGTTTGTGCGATGGTCATACATTGTGATCGATATTTGTTGAACTATATAAAAAAAAATGTAGAAAAATGAATAGGTGTTCAAAATGTATAAGAAAACATTCAACGGGTGAGGATCCTATATATTGCTCATTTTAGTTGCAATATTTTATAGAAAGAGAGCTCTCATTACACATGAAAATAAATATAATATATATCTTCCAACATCAAGGGGTTTACCTCCATTGGTTTCAAATAGACTCTTTCATCAAGATATTTACTCCATTTCGATCTAAAACTGAGTGATTATTTATTGATTGTTCTTTAGCTATTAAGTTCTACTGAGTTTTATTAAAATGGCGTGTTACTTAAAATGATTATATATAGTATAACTATAGTTTTACATATTGATACTTTATTTATGCAAAACATACTTGTTTATATTATAAAATGTCAAAGGTTTAACTACTATTTTGTAAGGAACACGGTATTTATACGAGTAGATTTTAAAGATCCAGGTCATTACCACCTTTCTCCAATGAAAGAATTTTAATTTGAATTCTCAATTTCTACTCGTATAAAGGGGTCCAAGGACACCGAAAACATTAGACACATATCTTTTTTTAGTAAACAACGAGTTTACTTTAGGATTTCGTCAACTAAAACCCGCTCAGATTAATATCATTGAAAATGGTATAATTTAGCTAACCATGAAGTTTATTGTGGAGTATTAAAGCATCCTCAATGGAAAGTTTAGAAAAAGGTTTAAAACACGTATAAAGTTTTATCATTTGTTTCAATCATAATGGGTTTCAATTTCATACATGTGATATGAAAAGGCCTAAAATTTTAAACTTGTTCATATTTTAATGCGTGTATTACACTATTACTGAAGAACAAAAATTTATAGAAATCCAAAGCTTTATATATTAATGATTAAACATGATATGTCAAACTTATAGACCTTTAAAATTGTTCACCATTATAAATTATAAATGATATTAATCTAAACAAGAATAGCTTGATTTATATCAACTTTTAAATTTTGTTAGTTGTCAAACATGGTTCCATAATTACATGAGACAGCTTAAACGATGTCTATTAAGAACAAAAGTTTATTTTATTATATTATTTATTACGGAGTATATGATAAAGAACAACAAGTGAAATGAAACACGAAACAAACAAGAAGCTAACAAGTCACATCAGTCAGCAAATATCAAAATCCTTAAATTAATTTACAAAAAATAGTTTCTTGATCGATAAACCAAGATATATTGAGATGATCAAACAAAAAATCAGGATTACATGTGAGGGGTTACAACTTACAAGAGAAATTGGATGATCGATAGTCTGACTAACTAACAAATAACATATACTTGTCGATCCCTATTTAAGTGGAAGATTACGTTTTAAAATACATAAACATTCATGATGTAAATCTTACAGAGTACTAAATTGTTTGGTTTTGTGACCCTCCCACCTCTGTCGCTTACTTGTCTTTTGCGTCAACCTGGATTTGTTTCATGTTCCGTCAAAAATGCGTAACCTTTCTACATGGAAATTTTAGAAGAATTTCTTCGATTCACTGTAAAACAGAAGGAAAAGTCCAAGTTAAATACATAAAGAGTTATCGTTTTTTTTTTTTAAAAAAAGTTTGAAAATGTGCGAAAAAATAGACAGTTTGACAAACAAAAATATATTTTTCTCGTTTATTTTGTGAAATAACTTCTGAAAAATGGTACTACGTACTTTTTTTTGCTATTCGTATTCCGTAAGGAATAATGCCTAACTTCTTATATTTTTCTCCTTCTCTTAATTATGAAAATCAAAATCAAGATCATTTTTTTTGGAAAGGCCAAATATCAAGATCGATCATTAATACGTTAGAACACTATTTGGTCTATCCTCAATCAGCCATTCAGCAACCAACAACATTATTGCTATACTTTTGACGAACCCGAACAACATTCATATCAATAAAATTATTGCCTTTATAAGAATAAACAATACGAGCATATGTTTTATAAATCTCGGTCTTCGTTTTCGACAGCTTACAATTACTAAACTAGTAGGAGTAGTAATTGATGTGTGCAGAAATAATAGTATTTAATTTATGTTGATAGAAGTAACGCGCAGACATATTCGCCCCATAAACGGGGCTTGTGTATGTGCATGCTTAAATTCCAGCTGTATTGCATTTTTTTAACACCCACCAAGAAGCTTCAGTGCACACCAAAGCCCACTTCAAAACTTCACATTTTAGTGGACAACTAGTTAGCTCTAGCTCGATCTATAACATGCTGGCTTATTTGCTTCTAGAATACACGCATATACATTATGATACATCTTGTTCATTTTTTGTTAACCACGTACGTTGGTTTTAAGTTTTAACAAAGTGGTTGTATGCAACGGTTTTGGGCTGTCATGACATCTGTAAGGATCGCAATAATATAGTTTTAGGGTCATGTGGTTCGAATTATCGTCGTTGCATTCTTATAGTCTCTAGAATCGTGATAGCTTTTAGGGTCGTCTGTTGGATGGTAGCAGTTAAGTGCCATGATAGCTTGTTGGGTCGTTTGTTGGATGTTAATAGCGTCATTGTATTATCTAGCATTTAGCTAGTTATTTGAGTATACATTTTTTATTTTTCTTAACCAGACTATCTTTATGAGTCGACGACTGACTATCTTTATGACCATATCAATTAGAATCTATCTTATGATATTTTAGTATTGACATAGTAAAAGTGAAAAGGCAAATTTGGTGGGATGTTAGACTAGTGCTAATGGAGACCATAACTTATGGTCGACCGAGCCAAGGACCATGTCCTCCCCATTAGCTGGACCGAGTTGGACCGAGGTCCCCCCTTTCTATTTTGTAGTTAAGGTTTGGTACCGGACATTGCATTCAATTGTGTTTGTGAGTGTAGTTTAATTTAATTTATTTATTTGGGGTATGTTTTTTGTTGTGGTTGTAATCGTCTTACTACTTATTTATGATATTGTGTAGTATAAGAGAGAGAAAGTTGAGGTACCGCTGTCGTGACGGGGAGACCACCAATTATTGAGGTTTCCATTAGCATTCGTCTTAGATTGGTGGTCAAGAGTTGGGGCATAATAGGGTAAAGAATATACCTAATGTAGGTCACTTTCTAAGCACATAGGAGTCGATAAGAAATTTTAGGATGTGTTGGGTGGATACAGGGAATGATGATGTAAAACTTGTACCTAAGTCATGCCCATTATCGACTCAATCTTCCATTAACATCATTCCTTTTTTCTAATCCAATTAAATCATCTTTTTCTATGGTTTAGTCCATGTTTCTTGGTTAAAATATTCAAAAAGAACCGCGCACATGTGAGCCTTTAACAAAATGGGTCATGTTACTCATAATCATTTAGACATTATCATTTATTGGTTAATACTAGATAAGACATAAATAGATATGTAATTATCTATTGGGAAATGATCACGTGTATTGTTACCAAAGCTTTTGGGTAACATCTTATAGATCATATAAGAAAAGGTGTAGCTAAAAAGTGCAAGGCGTAAGGATATATAAGCAAAGGTATACTGTAGTATTAATTCGACATCCATTACAATGTTTGGTCTCACGACCAAATGATTTTGTTGATGATCTCCGTACTATGAAGTGAAAGGTGACGACATGTACTAAAAATATGTACCTAATTATTTCTCCAAATTGAGTGACTATGATCACTTGCAAGTTGCAAAGTGGATGGAGTAACATCAACATGCAAGTGGTTTCAATCGTGTGCACAAGGTTTACTTTTTTATAGCACCGGAAGGTTCCAATATCTTTCTTATATTCTTCCTGAATTAATGCCTGCTTTATCTATCTTCAATGGATTTTAATATTTACGGGGTGTTTGGGATTGGTTATTGAAAGTACGTTATGCGTTTTTAAAATGAATAATCATATAATCAAATGTTGCAAAAGGTGGTTCTGAAATATAGTGTTTAGATTTGATTCAGCTGTTTGATATCACAATAATCAGATAATCAGTCTTTTTTGTGTTTGGCAAATCAGATTATATATAATTTTAATAAGTGAAATGACTGAATAGACATATCTTTTTATTATGAAATTTTTGAGCTTATAATGACTATGAAAATAAACTTTTATAAGAAAAAAATTCAATAGAAGGTATTAAGGAGTTAAAAATAATCCATAATTCCATATAATATTGGGTCTATCTTGAAAATAGCTACTCCCTATAAATCAAGTTATCTTGATATCGAGCTAACAGGTATTTTCTTATTAGGGTTTTTAACCTTTACTTTTACATTGAGACACTAATTCAGTTATACTTCTTTCTTTTTCACAACCGCAACTCAAACTCTCATTCTCATATTTCTCTTTCTTTTGGTGTCACTAACATCTCATCTCATGTGACCCTCTTTAAGCTTCGACTAGAAAAGGATGAACATGGTTTATTGTTGATGGAAAAAAAAAAAGAATTAAGGGTATCTTTTTAATAATGACATCTAAAGAAAACCGCATTTTCAACAGTAAGTAGGTACCTGCTTCTTACAAACTGCGTTTGAGGACCTAAAAACGCAAAAGAATGATTTTCGAAGTTTGTTTCCCAAACACTCAAAACTGGTTATTTGTGTTCTCAAAACGAGATAATTAGATAATCTGTTGCGAATCGCAATCAAAAACACCCCTTAAAGATTAAAGTTAACATTCTTAAATAGCAAATTCTTGTATACATTAAATTCTTTTCTTAGAAATATTATCTCTTATATATTAAGATATTTTTAAAAAGTTAAAAAAGAAGGTTAAAAAACTTAATTGGGTGAATGGGGATGCGTCATTCTGTGCACGTGGCAAAATTAAGCACTTCTATTGACAAATAAAAGTTTTCAATTTGATCAAATTTATCTAAATTCCATTTAGCAAAATAAGTATATATAAAAACACATGTGTTAATTTTGTAAAGACAAAAAATTAAAAAAAAGAGTAGATAATTAATAAAACTTTTGTTGTAAATTTTAAATAAATTATACTCCCTCCGTCCCAAAATTATTGTCCAGTTTGAATTTTCAAAGTCAAACTAGTTCAACTTTGACCATAAATATATATTTTTTCATTATATAATACTTGATGAAAAATTATACCATTGAAAAGTACACTTAAAACCCAATCCATTTATATATTTTGCATAAAATATTATGTAACACCCACAAAAATATTTAAGGTCAAAGTTGAAGAAAAAAGACTAAAAAAGTCAATTGTGGACAATAAATTTGGGACGGAGGGAGTATGGACTTAAGTGTACTTATCAGTTTTTAATTTTTTTATATTTTTAATAACTTTATAAATTTAATAAGTATCACATAGACTTATACCCCTTATATTTTATATTTTATAAAAAAATACAACATATATGTTGTTGTTATTTATAAATATTATTATTTGTGTATGTTAAATTAATGTATTTGAATGAAATTATAAATATACAAAGAAAGCACAAGTTACTGCGATATTTAAATGAATAAACGAGATTATACATATACAAACGACTCATGTTAATCCTCTTTATGAGATTAAGTAAGGATATCCGAAAAATATTTTTTTTTAACTGTCCACATTTAATAACGACTCACGTTATTCCTTTTTATACTTTTAACCCGTGCATGGGTTCAAAATTAAATACGGCTTAAATTGTTATTAACAATAATATGAATATTAAAATGAATGCACGACCTCACGGGTTACTGTGAGATGAAAATAAATCAACGATATTGTACGTATGACAACGATACACCAAAGGTCATTATGTGCTACTAAACATACATAATGTCTAGAACATGATATCAATAGTTAAATTTAAACAAGATCAACCTAAACACCATCTCAATTTAACAAAGTCTTCGTGCAATAAAAGTATATACAAAATATTAATCGATATTAACACATAATGAAAAAATATGTAAAAACTCATGCGTGCACGAGTATTATAACTATATAAGTATACAAAATTTAATATACTTTTATAGAAAAATCTTAAACACTACAAAATTATTGATTTATAAATTGTCACAATATTTAACTTCAAATCAAAGTTATTGAAAATATAATTATATGTTATATTATCCGCCAAAATTTAATCCGTGCACTGGTTTTAAAACTAGCTTGTTTATAAAATACTAAGAACAATATTTCATCCTTTTCTAAATGTTGGATTATTATAACGTTTTTTAAAATTATGATATCCAGTCAAAGATTTCTTGTATCTTTAATTCAACCTTTTCTTGTAATGTTTTATTCCTAAAAAATTCTAAGATAAGAAAATGGCTAAGTTGAAAACATACTACTTTTCTTAAGGGTAATTATAATAATTTTTTTCTTTAAGATCTACAAAGTTTATAGTATATGTCATGCCATGTCACTGATCCATAAATAGCGGCGTAGCCAGGATTTTACTTATGGGTAGGCCGAGATGTAGTACAAAACAATAATATTCGTTAATTTGTGTCTTTCGGTAGACTTAAAAGCTAATTCTCACTAGCGGTTAATTTTTACATTTAATGAGCAAACTAATATACACTATTGCAATTTTTATTGGGTGGGCCATGACCCACCAAGGCCTCCATGTAGCTACGCCTCTGCATAACCATAAACAATGTGATTGTTACTTTCAATAATACTCGTGAAAATACAGAGCACTTGTACTGTGTCCATAATTTTGTCTTTGGTCTCTTAAGCTAAGTTTGGTATATAGTTCTTTTTTCACCAATTATACTGTTCATCAATGACCGACCACAAACATATTATTTTTCTTCTTTTCTTGCTTATATTAGAAGAAGTAAAGGACTAATTTATTTTTGCTCAGTACATTTTGGACTTTTGGGCAGTTTCAACTCATTAGTCGTTATTAAAGATTTATTCCCAACACGAGTCACCCAAAGATTGGTTAATGTCATGTCGTTCAAATTTATACTTTTGAAGTCTTTTGGGCCAAGCCCAACTTAAATAATTTCTTTTAACTTTTTTTTTTTTTTTTTCCTTATATGTATTTGCTTTGAGCCTTTGAGAGAGTTTAATTCCATAAAGATGAATAAAAAAAAATCAAAAATCAATAAGAAGAATTTAAGCCACTTATTTTTCAATCAAGATAAAAAACCTACTTATATAATCTCCTTTAAAAGTTAAATATTTTATAAACCGTTGACTGTTAAGCTAAACTAATTACCAATATGTCGAGAATAAAGATGTAGTCTCATAGAAAAGATAAACCAAAAAACTTATTTAGATGATGCACAAATAATGTTACTTTTGACGATAAATAAAATTAACTTAAATTATGACACACGCCTTTTAATTTGCTGTAAACTTTGTTTTACTAACGTGTTGCATAAAAAGTAGTAAGGTATAATACATCACCAAAATGTGCATATTAAAACATACTTTGAAATTTTGTAACATTCGGTTTGACACATTTTTTTCACGTACTCAAAACGAAGTTTTAACAAAACTCTGTTGCCGGCTATTAACTAACGGGGTTTAGGCTATGAAATAGCAACGAACTTTCTTTAAAAATCTCGTCTTGGTACGGAAACTTCAAACAATATCAGTTAACGTAACAAACTTATATAAAATGTTCTAATATACACATTTTGATGTGTTGTCACCGGTGGCGGAGCTTGAAAGGCTTTTGTGGGAGGTCCAAAAAAAATCGAAGTCTCATATGAGAGGACCAAATTGTAAAAACAAAATTTTTACACATGAAAAATAAGTAAATGTACAATAATGGTCCAAAGTGTAGGGGGCCACCACCCTCCTTTGTCCATTCATACCTCCGCCTTTGGTTGTCACGTTAAAAATAGTGACACGTGTCAAGTTTTCTGATATGATAAAACATTCAAATGTGCATATCAGAACACTTTATAAAAGTTTGTTATATTTTTATCATATTTTTTGAAGTTTACGTGCTAAAACAAGATTTTGAAGAAAGTTTCGTTGCTATTGCATATTTTGTATACCCACAGGAGGAATTAGAGGTGGCAAACGGATTCATGTTAAACGAATCGCTTTAGAAAAGACTCAAAATAATGAAATAAATTCCTCAAACATAACACCTCATTTACATTAAAAAAATTAAATATAGTATATCTATAAGCTCTTCTTTAAAAACAATTATAATGTTTTTCAATTGAGAGAAAGTATTTGTCTGCTGATGCCCATTTAACTTTATGGGCTATAAACTATTTCAAAAAAAAAATAATAATAATAAAATAAATAAAAATAAAAAGAGACTAAATGCGCCACTTTTACAAATTAGCACACTTTTAAAAAATAATACTAAAATAAACTGTATTTTTATTTTATTTTAGCAAGAACTTAAAAATGTGGTTAAAAATTTAGACATAAGAGGCAAAAAAAAAGACTTTTTTTTTTTTTTTTTTTTTTTTTTT
>LBNU01027058.1:0-35784 GCA_014162995.1 Artemisia annua | reverse complement strand
AAAAAAAAAAAAAAAAAAAAAAAAAAAAAAAAATCACAATACTTATACATACCGGTTAATGACAGGAACAAAAAAATCCAATCGAAACCAAACCGCTTTAAGAGGTCCCTTTATTATTTCTTGTCTTATCACCATGATGGGCACTGACTCTCAAATAACAATGAAGAGTCTATTACAGATAGATACGGTAATTATATTGAAGATTCATTGAATGAGAATTAGTCCATTACCCATCCTGTGTAGAGAACTTGCTTCATTATCATTAAGCAAATACATTATTCTAAAACCCCCAAAACATTGTAGATACGTGGTGTTATTTTCGGTCTCTCAGAAGGAGCTATGTTCTGTTTCTTCTATATCTTACCCGTGTTTGTTTTTTAGACATAAGAGGCCAAAAAAAAGGACTTTTTTTTTTTTTTTTTTTTTTTTTTTTTTTTTTTACTTCAATATTTCAGAATTTCATTTAAGTATGATTACTAGTTTTTATTCAAGACTTGAGATTGACATATATAATTCTTGGCCCCGGACTTATATGAAAATGACCTAAAGGATAACAATAGATAATTCTTATTTAGTATTGATGACAAGGCCCCGGTAGTTTACGGCACAACATTGATTTCCAGCAATGCTGACAGATAATTATTTGGTACGGGACAATTATTTGTATGCATCGTTTTCATACTGAATTTATAGACAAACCGGAATAGGGAATGTTTCTTGGGTTGTGGTAGTAACTTCTATCTGGGTGTTATTTTTTTTTGCCTGCGGGATTTATGTAATGTACATAATTATTGGAGTTGTTTAATAAAAAATATTTAGGTTGCAACCGCAAACTTGGTTCGCAGCCAATGCCTTATTACAGAGTGTGGTGTCAAGCATTGCCAATGCCAATAATGAAAGACCCATGCGTTAAGCTGAGTTTAAGCATGCTATGGTTGCTCATAAGAGGGTTCTAAGCCCGCAAAATGAACAAGTGTTCGTTTTTTTTATTGTTCGTGATCTTCCTTCTCCTTTCTTTTTTTTTTTACTTCAATATTGCAGAATTTTCATTTTAAGTATGATTACTAGTTTTTATTCAAGACTTGAGATTGACATAATAATGCCGATTATATGTAAAATGACCGTAAAGTAACAATAGATAATTATTTAGTATTGAGACAAGGTAGTTTACGCACAACATTGATTTCCAGCAATGCTGACAGATAATTATTTGGTACGGGTACAAGTTATTTGGTATGATGTTTTCATACTGAATTATAGACAAAACGGAATAGGGAATGTTTTCTTGGGTTGTTGGTGTAACTTTATCTGGGTTATTTTTGCCTGCGGATTTATGTAAGTACTAATTATTGGTTGTTTAATTAAAAAAATTTAGGATGCAAACGCAAACTGCGGTTTCTGCAGCCAATGCTCTTATTCAGAGTGTGGAGTCAGCATTGCCCAAGCAAAAGAAGACCCAAGCGGTAACTGAGTTTAAGCAAGCTATGGTTGCTCATAAGAGGGGTTCTAAGGCCCGGCAAAATGAACAAGGTTCGTTTTTGTTTAGTGTGTGTTGCAATTTTTAAAGTTTTCATGTTTAAACTTTAAATCATGAAATTTAAGGTTTAGCAAGTGATGAATTAGATGTTATGTCAAAAAGTGAGCAATTTCAAGGTGAAACAAGTATAAAATTAATCTAGGATCATGTTATCAGTAAGTAAAAGGCTTCTGATGCACGAAACATGTATGTCTAGTTTATCTTTTTCGTTGTTTTTGGATGTGTAAAAAGTGCCTAGATAACATGATATAGGCATGAAGTTATTACTGGAACCTCAAATAGTTGCAACTAGGAATCGTGGTTTGTTCGGGTTGGCCTTTCCAGTTAAGTAATTGGTTGTGTCTTAACCCATTTGTATTGCTTGCGTTATTGATTTCCATAACTCAACTACAAAAAGACACATGAAACCAGTGATGTACTCTCGAGTTTCAGACTCTGGCTACCAGCATTCAAAACCCCACATATAAACTTATTACATATATATCTCTCTGTGACTTTAAATCTAGGGACACTTAAACCGGGGGAATATCGACACCTCCTTTGGTTTTGATGTTCAGGATTTGATCAGTTTTTAGTTTGCGCCCAAATGTATCAACTTTCCATAAGCAGTTGTATCAAACTCTAACACAATGAATTCTTGACGGCCCCTAACCTAAATACGTCACAAGTTACAAGTATTTTCTTTAATTTTGATTGGCTAAATAGTAAATACGTCACTATCTTTATAAAACATGGAAACAAACTATATAAAGCACTGTCATCTCCGTTACTAAATTACACACAAAACTGTAATTTTACACATGGTGAACCTTTTTTCCCTTCTATAGTTGACTAGCAGCAAAATGGTATCACATGGTCAGTTCTTGTAATCCTTTTACGATTTTCCTAGGCAAAATATAAGATAAAAGGATGATTTTGATTGGCTGAGATCCGTTCTTTACCCCTTTATTCTCCAGTCTATTATTGTTTAATACCCAATAATACCACTGTATGTTCTTCCCTTCTTCATCCCTTTATCCGTTATTCACCCCTCTAGTTTTTACTTCAACGTGTGATCAAATGTTGTTTACTATGTGTGAAATCAGTGTCGTGTGTGTACATTTGTGATGAAGATGACACATGTCTATATAGTTTTTTTCATGCTAAAAAATACATGCCGTGTTTGCCGATCACATTGTGCCACATAGCCATATGATTCGAAAAATATTTGGAATGTGGATGACCAGATAATCTTTGTGTTAGTGTCTCAGAGTTCATTAGAACGGCTTTTACCACAGGTGGTATGATTCCTTTGAGTGCATGCTAAGAAGCAATTGGTGACTGGATATGAAAATACCCAGGGTGGTGTTGATATCCCCAGGAACAAGTGTCTCTGAAAGTATATATATGGGGTTTGTGGTAAGGTACTTGTGTCAATGGCCTAAGTAGGTTTGCCAAAGATGTTGGTACCCAACATGTGCAACTTGGGTACATCATTAGAAACAAGTATATGATCAAAATAAGCACTTACCAAGTATAATACTAAAATCAGCCTCTGTTATTAATCAACTTAATTACACATGATCGCAATCAATGGGCAACCCCTGTAATAGAAAATCGGCCTCCGTTTCAATCAATACAACTCTATGAGTTTACTGGTTGGCGGGATATGAGGTTTACGAAAATATGAAATCGGATTTGTAGTTCTTTTTCTATACGGGTTGTTCAAGTGAGACTGAACATGTTTAACTACAGCCCTTGACCCGTCTATCTGGTGTTGTAGGGGAACACCCGCCCATGGTTAAAAAACTCATGTACTTTCGCTCTATTCTTGTAATATAAACTAGCTCTTTGAGGTCTATATGGTATAGTATTATTTATGGATGTATATATATACATGTAAGTTTATGATGGCGAGGAGAATTGTTGAATCATGTGTGTGCACATACTACAACTTTAAGAAACATGTTCCGGTGTTTTTTGAACAGATTTGGTTGAACTTCCACAAGATGTTATCGTGCATATCTTCAGCTTCTTGGATTTACGCTCTTTAGTTTCTGCTCTGCAAGTTTGCCGGTATTTTTTTGCCATTGTGTATGAACTTTTTGCTTTCTATATTATGTTCCTCACCACTGCTGTTTTGGAAATAGCGCTTCCCATTAGAAAGTGCGCCATTTATCATTTGTCACAAAATCAGTAGAAACACCAAATTAGCTGGTCTAGTTTAATGAAGAAACAAAGATAAATCAGCTTATTTCCATTTGAATATCTAGATGTTGCTAAATACTTGTGAATGTTTCATGGCAGTTCATGGAATGCTGCTTCAAGTGACAACCATCTGTGGCAGTTAATGTTTACCGTGTTTTACAACACTTCTAGTAATTTCGGTAAGACTTATAAGCTTCTTGGTGGATTGACTGAGGAGGCGAAGTCAAAATTGTCCCAGGGGAACATTGTATGCAATAACAGCCTTGACTGGAGAACTTCCTTTAAGAAAGTATATGATGGTATGCATTCAAACTGTGGCTCTGTGCTACACATAATTTTTAAGAACTTAGCGCTCATTTTAACATTCTTTTATCTTACATCTTTGAGAGATCAATTCAGCAGTATATTGATGATGACATTTGACCATGTATGATTACATCTTCATTGTTAGATTTCTTTTGATTACAGGATTCTCATCAAAGAAACTTCTTACATCTTCTAGGGGATTTTGCAAGCATTGCCAAACAATTTTTTGGGTTAGTGACATGGCGAACGGAACTACTTCTAGGCTGCGATGCAAATATCACCAAATCAATCCAATAACCACACAACAGGTAACTTCACACTCATGGTTCTTAGCCCTTTTTTTTTCCAGTGATACAAATAAAGGACCATTGTCATTAAATCGGAGAAATAACGTATAAATGAATGGAGAACTACTAGAATAATCTTTGATAATGTTGGTTGCTGCAAAAATGTTTGTTTTGCCAGATTGTTGAGTACATAGATGGTGAATATGCTTCATCGGAGAGTGACAGTGATACTGATTCCGACTCATATGATGAATTTGTCCCCAAGCTTTGGGCATATCCGAAGAGGCCTGGGTCTTTGTTCTGAGACAATGTCCGTGGTGGGGGCGGACGGAAGCTCATTCATATGGGTCAAATTTCATTGTCAGGTTTTCTATATTAGATTGGATTCGGATAATGTTAAGATCACACATACAAGCATAGGAGAAATTGCTGAACCAAGTGATTTCATACACTTAATTAGTAGAATGAACACTTCTCAACAAGAATTACAAAAACCAACACTTTTTTAGAGATTTACCAAAATCGACATGGAGAGCAAAATGCTTTGCTCACCAAAATTCTTTTGCTCGTCGTTTTCAGAAAAAGACAAGCACTTCTCGCTAAAAGACAAAAAATATGGAGAGCAAAATGCTTGCTCGCCCCATGTTTTGCTCGCCATTCTCGCTAAAAGACAAAGAACATGGCAAGCAAATACTTTGCTCGCCCAAATGTTTGCTTGCTCGGTCAATTTAGGTAAATCCTTTTGAAAATGTTTGTTTTGGTAATGGTTTATATAAAGTGTTCATTTTAAAAAATGACACGATTTCATAACATAGCAAATTTGTTTAACTTGTAAAATATGAAATACGGATTTGTGTTGCAATAAGAAAGTTGTCTTTTCTATTATTCCTATAATCCTATGTATTGGTTTAAATTGAATCTTGATTGAGGTATTCAACTCAAGGCATGAACCATAAATGATGTATGTAATTGTTTTAATTGTTCTACAGCATTTTGACATCATATCTTTTGAATTAATCAGTCTAATCCTACTGCATGGAGTCATTGTTCCATGACATTTCAAATGGTACTAAGGTAGCACTGAAATGTTGTTACGGCCTAAATGGATGCCAAAGTTAGATGTTGCCTTACCACTTGAGATGACCAACAGTGTGCTGGTGACACGTTTTTTCTGCATATTAAGACACGTTTGTCACCAAGGTAGCTGTTTCATCAAAACCTTTTCTAACACATACCACAGAAAATGGATCCCAAGCACTACTGCGTATATTAGAATATGACATAGTAGACTAAGAAAATGATATTCAGTCGATTCAGAGAGTGCGCATATTAAAGTAGCAAAACCAAGCATTTCAACTGTTTTCTTCTTCTTCTTCTTTCAACAGCTGCCATAACGAAATTTGACATATATATTAAAGCCAAATTAGCTTAAAAGCCAAAAATATTTACTACGCACTTTTTGAAATTTTGACAAGCTCAAATAGCCAATCGAGTATATATGACTGTGAACAAAATCAATACACAGAGAGGCATGGTCCTTGAAACTTAAAAGAAACTAAGCTATTCAAACAACAATGACTGTTCAAAAAAAAAAAAACAACAATGAGAAATGGTCCATCTATCATATAGAGTCAAAACTTTTAACTTGAAAGAGTGACATGTCTCATGGTATGAACTTACTATACAATTGCCTCATATTATAATTTATACGAGGCAGCTTGTGTTACCATTTGTTTAGTATAAAAAGTAACTCCAAACGTTTATATATTGAGTATAGTTTCATTAGTTTTCCGATGTGGGAAAAGTTTTCAGCCAACCAAATTTTAACAAAATAGTCCATATAAGTTCATCCAATTATCCTCATTTTGCAAAGGTTCCATATCTTAAGTCTAACAAATCTGCTCCTAAACTCGTACACATTATCAAGAAACAAACCTATCATATATCATTATATTGCTAAATTCAAAATGATCTTTTGAAACATGAAAAGTCTACCACCGCTAAGACAGTCCGAAAATGTAGATCAGGAACTACCACAATTTTTTCTTTAACAAATATGTACAACAACGCCTAATTTACATTGTTAGCATATTCTCCAACTTCTCAAAGTTTCGGATGATACATCTTTCATACCTCAATGGTACATTTCTATGTCTTATACTTTGTTGTATAAATGTATACAACTGATGGTTGTACCATATTAAACTTTTTCCTGCATTGGGCTCGAGAGATTATCCAGCCAAACTAAATATGGTTCACAGTTCATATGGGTATAAAATGTTAGTTACAGTATTCTAACGATGAGTTTAAGGAAACTACAATATGTGTAGGCATTGAAATTCGTACTTCGGTTGGAAAATCTAAAGCCCTTACTGAGTTACCATTACCACCCTCGTTAGTTTAAAAATATTAATCGTACTACACCGTACAAATGAATGCGCATAATGAAAAGGTTGACTGATAGAAAAAAAGTATGGCAATAGAAACAAGGTCAAGACTTAGAGATAAAAAAAGCAAGGTCAAGACCCCCATAAATATTCCTTTCAAAAAAAAGAAAAAGAAAGAGACCACCATAAATTTTCTTCTCCAATTGTTAGTGACTCAAACAATTGCAACCGAATGCTTGCAGAAAACCAATAGGATAATCTTAGGGTGCATTTGGTTGATGAGTTTTGACATTTGAATTAGAGATGATGGTTAAAGTTGGTCGTTTGGTATGCGATTGTAGGCTCCAAAATTAGGATTTGCATATATATCCAAAACATGCTTAACTTGCATTGTACATCATGCATTGAAAACTTGTATTTTAAAAAAATATGCAAGTTTTTGAGTTTAAGTGGGTATATATGCAATTCTCCCTTATGATTAAGTACCTAAAATTTGCTATCTATTAGTCCCATTAACTTGCCACCTTTATAAGGATTATTTTCCATTTCTTCATGTAAGTGAGTCCAAGTTTCACATCTATCTCTTATACTTTCTTTGTTTTCCTTAAAACTTTTAACGTTATAACTTTATTTATATAAATTATATATATACACTATACCACTTTATTTTATTTTTATCTCTCCTTACTCTTTTTGTATAAAACCTATACTAAATAAAATCTAATTCCAAATCCAACCCATTCACAAACAAACCAAACGGAACTTTATATAGATCTAAGGTATTAAAAAACAATCGGCAATACAACCATTTACAGATTTTATTGAATCATGGATTAGTTGACAACCCAACATGTCTAAGATAATCTTACATAGTAGTAATAATTTATTGTTTAATGAAAAATATCTTATTAAGTTTATATATTGAAATTGGTTTCATTATTTTTCCAACGTGGGATAAAGTTTTCACCCAACCAAATTTTAAGAAAAAAGTCCAGATAAGTTTATCCAATCATCCTCATTTTGCAGAGGTGCCATTAATATCTTAGACCATTCGGTAAGGTGCCTTGTGCACATGCGTTAAGTGTTAACGCACCTCAAAAACGGACCGAGTTACCTTACCGCGATAGAAAGGCAAGCCCACGTTTTGTACACTTTTGGCCCTTGTAATATTAATTCCTTTGTTAAAAATTGGGGTTGAAATTGAAAATATTTGGGGTGGAGGTGAGTTATAGGTGAGTTATGTTACCGGGGTGGAAAGTCAAGAGTTAAGGTTAAAAGGGAAAAGCTGATGTGGCGCTGACGTGGCAGTGCGTTAAGAGTTAACACCAAGTTACCTTACCACATGCTCTTAAGTCTAACAAATCTACTCCTAAACTCATACAAATTATCAAGAAACAAACCTATCATGTATATTGCTAAATTGTAAACGTCCTTTTTGAAACATTAAAAGCTTATGGGCTTTGAAGTTGGTACCTCGGGACCTCAGGTTGGAAAATCTCAAGCCCATCCACTAGACCAAATATGTTAAACAAATATAATCATACTAACACCATACAAATGAGTGCCGATACATCCTTTTCCATCTTAGTGATTCAAACGATTGCACGCATGACGCCAATGATTGCAGAAGCCCCTCGGCCCTTGTTGATGTAATAAGTTTCCATGAGAAGATGACTACAACAGAAAGTAAATTCAATGAAGTACTAGTAGTAATGTTGTAAAGACGAATGACATGATTGTTACGTTTCTATACAGTGCTTAAATACTCTCTCAACCACTCAACATATCAAAATCTTGCATGACTGTGAAGTACATGGACAAAAACAAGACCAACTTCAGTTATATGAAGAAAACCAGACATGAAACTATCCTCCTAAACGTTTAACTATCATAAGTTGCAGCCGTTATTTTTCAATGTTTGTGAAGCTCAATAATTTAAATCGTGCAAGACTTTTAGAATGGGATTTCTGTTTTATCAAATGAAAGATGAAACAGCTTGCATCATATGGGAAATTATAGCATACTACTTGCATTACATTGCTGTTTGGAATTTACAGAGCAATTCTAATAGTACGTAAATCATAACGTAAGTCTTAAAAAAATGATTAATGAATACTTAGAATGGTGAATGAAATGTGTTACAAACAAGTTAAAAGATACTTTTAAGCCATGTGAGACTATGCAACCTTCTTGTCCTTGAATGATCCAGGAACCTTGCTCAAAACCTTCTCATGTAATACCTCAAAGTGCTTCATCAACTCAACTTCTACTTTCTCGAGAAGAACATCAGCTTTTTCCTTGTGTTTCTCATACAAAACAGGCACCGTGTGCACAAGAACAAAGCCTGTTTATGGATTGGGAATCAAAATCCATAATTTAGACATACAAGTAAATTTTCCGCCAACAATTTGTGTCCAGTTTTTTACATTTTTATATTTGGATAACTAAGATGTTAATACAAAATGTGATTTTTAAAATAAGAAAGTTATGAAGAACGATTCCGGAATGGAGGTTGTATGCATTGAAAATTAGGCTTTTGGGCGATTTCTAAAGTGTTTGACATAAAACGCAACCCAAATCGGCTTATATCGTAAGTAAATGGATCATTAAATTGCCTTCTAGCTTCACAAATTTAAAAAGGATTCTTACATGTGCGCTGACTTTTACCAAATGATCGACAACAGAATATTCTTGAAAATCAAAATAATATGTGTCAATACATCTCAAAGATTTTCGCAACAAACATAACAAAGTACATTGTATATGAAAGTTACATAGACTGAAGCCATATTGGAGGGGTAACAAGGCTACGTGATTCTCCAGGGAAGTGAGGTTCAATGGTGCTGTCAGACAAATGATAAATCCCCATATCTCTCCCTCCTCCGTTTTGACTTCCACCATATAAATCAAGAACATCATCTGTGTAGTATATGCAGTTGCTTTTTATTACACCGGTAGTGTCCTCCATCCAAAACGATGAACAATTTCCCACAAACAAAGTTTTCATACCCAAATCCTTCACTTTTGACCATTTTCCATTTTCCAAATCATAATCGAAAATTTGAAAACTCTTTGTCTTGTAAGTCTCGACACATGACTCATCTCCAATATCATCCAACAGTCCTTCTCTGATTACTACCAGCAACCTCTTCCTCTCGCCATCATCTATTCCGAGAATATAAGCTCCGAACACCTCATCTATTGGAGCCTTGAAACCTCAACCATGATTGTCGGATCTTCCCCATCAACATCACACGCTCGGATATAGTTTTTGCAGTCGAAACTATAAACTCGCCCGTTGTAATATGTAATATCATATGTCTGCCCGCTCCAACCCTCTACAACATCTGTCCACTTGTAATCTCCAATATGGCAAAATCCAAGCTTCCTCGAGCGACCCCATATTACAACAACCAAATTAAATGGAATTAACAGGAGTAGCTTACTGATGCCTATATCCCATTCTGAAGTCTCCGAGAATTCTGGAAAGGTGTTGACTTTTGGAAGATTGATGGTTTCACGAGATAGTGGATTGATGAGTTGTGATGCATGATCATCACCAACAGTTAGGAGCCACCCACATGAAGACATGCATAACTTCCCATATACCTCCGGCAGTCGTATTTTGCGGATGATCTTGTTTGAGAGGAGGAACAATTCACGAAACTCCTTATCATCATTTTTCTCTGCAAGCATTAGAGATGGAAACCTTGAAGGAGGTCCATTTGAGTTGTGACATGTTCTTGCATTAATACGGCGGCTAAATGCCAGGGCTTGCACACCCCAGCAAAAGAGAGATAATCTTCGTAAAATTTGATAAATTTATGTGCTACTAAATCAAGTATTTCACGCAACATCTCCGACCATTCCATGGTGGCGTAAAAAACTATTTTGTACCGGGCAACACCTGCCAAAGTAATTAAAAAGGAATCAGAGCAACAAATGCAAGGCCAAATTGACTTATTATGCAGTAGATATTTGTCGTTCTATGGACTTCCACAACTGTTATGACTACTTGTTCTCTATCAAATTAGAGAAAATGTACAATCATAATCAAATAGTGGCATATAACACTAATTTTGGTTGTCATTTATTACACTTGCTATAACATGGTAGTATGTAAACAACTTACTCGATTAGTATACAATAACACATAGTCGTGTATGATCATTCATAACCCAAGCTATACAGACGATAATAAAGAAATATATACGTAATAATATGAATTTTGAAGCACTTCAACACAAAGTGGAAATAACCAGAGATAGCACAAATAAGACCAAAACGACTCAGTTGGTGAGTACCCACTTTTTGCATATAGCAGACTCACGCCTAGTCTCTTGACTTGTTTCATTTATCCTTCAATTTGCCTCGAGGCTTAGGCAACCATGTAACAATGATACCAATAGACTGATATACTTTATTCACGTCCCAAAAAATTTCAACATAAACTCTAGTTTCCTACAATTAATGTTTTACATTATAGACACTTATATATGGGAACACATAATCATCTAAAACCAAATGACACTTTCACCCAAACATTATATGTAATATCAGGTTATCAGAATTCTTAAACTACCTTACAAACTTCCCCAAAGTATCCCCAAAAAACACACGTACTCCTGTAACAAAGTGATATGAACACCCCGAAACAAATGACCTTTTGTATTTCAGCAATGTATAGTTCAACATAAAATGTAGACAAGAACTAAAATACGTTTATAAAACCACTGATTAATCACATAATAAATGACTCCCATAGCTTTCAAACCCAGATTTAATCAAGCTAAATGACATTATAAGCAACATTATTAGAATATCATAAGAAAACGGTGTTTCTGATTTTGTAACAAAATTGACCAGTGCCACAAAATTGGATTTTTGACCCATTTAGAGCAAGAATTACTTAAAAGTCTACCAACGTAAGTTAAAGTAGACACTGCTTTGCACGTCACAATACGATTTCAATTACAACCCAAAATACTTATATATCGAGTATAGCTTCTGTAATATGAAATGTTTACTTCAAAACATGCATGTTTTTGAGTTTGGACCACTTATAACAAGTTTCACTCAGCATTAACACTCTCTAATGTATCAACTGCCCATAAATTAACAAAATCTCCTAATTTGAACAACGGTGCCTAACAAAATCCGATATTCATGTATACATACAATCAAGTGCATAAAAATAACTCATGTATAACCAGATATTATCCATACTTAACCTGTAATTAAGCAAGAATTTGATTTATAACCACATGCATGTTCAAGTTTATGCCAAAATCAAAGAAAAGTTAAAAAAATTTACCTACAGGGTATTCAAAGATGGGTTAATTTTTAAAGCAACAAAAGAAACAAGAATCTTCCAACGAAAAATCTTCATTTTTGCTTTTTTTAAATTCTTTTTTTACTCCACCAGAGCTCCAAACCCAATGCGTATGAAGAAATGAAGAGTCAAAAGTGGTGTTTTGGTTCAAGTTTCAAAGTCGTCATATTCCCCACTTGCCAACTCTAGTCCCTTAGAAATGACACTTTCACGAAAACAAATATGTTTATAATTTTATGAGAAAACTGCAAAAAATGTCCTTTAACTTTGCCAAAAATGCAAATAATGTCCTAAAAAAAAATCTGCAAATATTGTCCTTAAACTTTCAATTTTCAGCAAGAATGGTCCGTGAAGAGTTACTGTAGTTGCAAATTTGGTTTTTTTGCTAACGCTCGTTAGGAAATCCCGTTTCTATCCGTTTTTATACGTTTTTCGCCCGTTTTCTTATGTTTTCATACGTTTTTGTTCGTTTTTAAACGTTTTCGTTCGCTTTTAAACGTTTTTGTCCGTTTTTCTGAAAAAGTATAAAAACAGACGAAAACGTATAAAAACATATGAAAATGTAAGAAAACGTAAGAAAAACATATTTTTGAGTTAATTACAAATGTTCGTTAGTCAAAAGAACTAACGGTGCAAAAAAAATGTAAAGAAAACGGGCGAAAACATATAAAAACGGATAGAAATGTATGGAAACATAAGAAAACGTATGAAAACGTAAGAAAAACATATTTTTGAGTTAATTACAAAAGGTCGTTAGTCAAAAGGACTAACGGTGCAAACAAAACGTATGATAATGAAGCAAAATTTGAAAGTTGGATGTGTATTGTTTTATTATTTGGGGTTCGTATCTGATAATGGAACAAATGAGAAAGTACGTTACTATTACATGCCATTAACCCATTTTTTTACTGTAAATCTAAGACCGGTACTATTCTTTAACATGTTTTTAGTGATGCAATTCGATTTGATGCTTAAGATGATAGATGTTTATTTACACATTTGGCGTGTGTGCATACATGATGCGGGAGTTGTTCTGCCTCTCACCTGAGCAACCTACTTACCTTATACTTTTCAACAAGAGTCGCAGGCAAGTCCAAAAAAATTGATGTTTCTTCACAGTCCTGCCTATCTTAGTATAATGATTTATCTTAGAGGTCTTAGCCATAAATATATAGTAGTTTATATTTGGTTTTGTGTTGATTGTCACTAACTAAATGACATATAGGATTCTAATGCATTCTACTTTTCATTAGTAAAATCTTGATTTTCTAACATTATCTTGATATTTTTTTGGCTTTTGTAGAGATATGCAGTCGAGTGATCCGTTGCTGATGACTCATACCAACGTATAGGTTGAAGCTTTCAGGCACCTTAAAAGGCACATTATCTTTTGCTTTTGAGAACTCAATTTTATGTATTTTCTGCGGTCATATGATTTTCATTCCATAGCCATATTGCTATGAACACTTGGCCTAGCAATAGCATATACAGCTTTGGATTTTTCGAAAAATGATCAGATAAAGGCTATGTTTGGCGACAGGTAGCAGTAAGCAGTAGCAATAAGCAGTAAGCTGTAGCAGTAAGCAGTAGCAGTAAGCATTAGTTGCTTGTTTAAAAAACGTGTTTGGTAACGTAACTGTAGTTGTAATTATAAAATGTAAAATTACGTAAAAGGGCATATACTTATGAATGAATGTTATTTTTTAAGGGTAAATTGGTAATATTAAAAGTAAACGCTAGCGGTATATTGGAAAGCTTCTTTAAGAAGCATTAAGATTGCAAGCTTTTGAGGTGTTAAACGCTAGCAGCAATGTTGCCAAACAAGCGTTAAGACTGGAACGCTTATCGCTTGTCGCTTACCGCTCTTAAATGCTTCCAAATAGGTGTTGCCAAACATGACCAAAATATTCAATATTACAATAGTAAAATATTTCTAATACCACGCTCTGACGGAAATGAGCATTGTTGTTGTTCAGTGGCGGCAATTAGTATGTGCAAGTGGTGCAACTGCACCGGGCCCCCTTTGTAAGGGGCCCCCAATTTAGTATACATCCATTAATATTTATAGTTTTATATACAAAGGTTTTGAATATTTAGAGTATTCGTTAAATATTATCAAAGTTGAACCGGGCCACATACAAAAAATAGAAGACACCTTTAGGCCACATACAAAAATAGTGAAAAACTTGGATTATAGGGGTCTCATTTATGATTTCGCACCGGGCACCCCAAATCAATGGGACGGCCCTGTTGTTGTTATAATAGTAATAATAGAACTGTTTTAAATGAATAGAATGATTTGATGTTCGTATAAATTTGAGACATTTTTAAGCAATTTTCAACTCATTCGACAGATATACACGTCGCTTATATTATATTTTGGACGACGCAATTTTCATATGAGGATAGTAGCATTGTGCTATTTCAACTTTTAAAAGAGGTGAAAAGGAAAGGTTAAGGATAAAACTAAGAAAGATCTGTATGATCATCAAAGAAATGACAAATTATCAACAAAAGAAACTTTGTTTTATTCATGAGAAAATGTCCGTTTAAATTATTTGAATAAATATATCTTTTCTTCTACACATGGTTCATGCATTTTGATATAATATATATATATCATGTGTCGGTTTAATATTAGGGTGGCAATTCTCGACACGACACGATAAACGTCACGAACCCGACACGAAGTTAAACAGGTTTGGGTTGAGGATAAAGAGGTTTGGGTCAAAAACAGGTCAACCCGTCTAACCCGTTTAATAAACGGGTCGTGTTTGGGTTGAGCAAGTGTTAAACACGTCAACACGTGAACCCGTTTAAGTATATAAGCCTCTAAAATTAAAATATATAACTTGGTTTTAATGTTGGATATGGATAAAATGTATTTTGTTATGTTCTTAATATGTGTGAATTATGATTATAACTCAGATTTTATTGAAATTGACGCTTATAACTTATAACTCAGATATCATTGAAATTGCCGTATAGTTATTTGTATGTTATTTTTATCATATTTGAGATCCTTATATCATTTTTCCATTTAAGCTAGTTAAATCAACAAACTACCAATCTTATTCACAGCTTGACCTATTTATTTAAACAGGTTAAACGGGTCACAAACGGGTTACACGTGTTATGCAGGTCTGGGTTAGGGTTGAACTTCTTGACACGATTAATAAATGGGTCGTGTTTGGGTTGAGGTTATTTCAACCCGCCAACCCGCGAACCCGAATAGATCAACACGAACACGACTCGATTGCCACCCCTACTGAGTGACCTACTGTTTATTGTTAATTATCATCTAGCGTTGTATTAATGCATCATATAATAAATTCGCCACTGATATCACGTTTAGTTAGAGGACACGAGATTCGAGAGTTCAAAAAAGGAAGTTGTCAGATTCATACATTATATGGATTGTTTAGTTTTGAATGGCGGAAAATTTCATTAAAATTCTAGCAAGCTGCTAGAAACATAAAAAGATTACAACGCTGAATTGCAATTGCTGTGATTGGGTTTTTCATCCAATCCGCACATAGAGGATGAATACATTTACTTCTATGATACATCCATCTATGAGACACACATGCATATAATGTCATCACGTACATAATGCTTTCATGGCACATACATCATATCACAGCTGAAACTGATTGTGTTTTTATGCATTGTCCGAGTATTTTCTTAGCAACATGCAAGTTGTGTACATGTAACACGAACACAAGAATACATATAGACAAGATGAAGAAAAATTAGATAGAAGGGTTTCATAACATTGGTTATAAAAAAGTTTTTAATCGGGTTATGAATATTTTTCCGAGTTTGCTTATTTTAATTTCTAAGATATGTATTCGTCCAAGAAGAAGATCAGCACAAAGAGAAATGACCAAAAAAACACATATCTCGTGCAAAACATGATAATGGATCCTAATAGTAATAAATAATAGGAAGAAGCACAGCAGAGAAAGATTTGCATGGTCAATAAAATCCATACCCCTGGCCCACTTTATACATCTTTCACCTCCTAAGTTTAATTCTTTTGACTTATTAAACATTATATTTTCTGTTCATACTTTCAGTTTTTATACTTTTTTTAATATAAACAAAATTATAAAAAAAAAAAAAAAAAAAAAAAACATGGGGGTATTGTAGGTGTTTTAGGCGGTACCAATAACCCATCCCCATTAAAAAATTAGGCAGTACTATTTATTCGAAATGAATCGCCTAATGCCCTAACCTACTAAATCAGACTATAAGTATCAGTTACAAATTTGGATTGCATTCTCTGTCTCTAAGAAAGCAGGCTATCGGATTCATAATGGCTGCATCCGCATTGTTGCTTGTAGCTTTAAAGACTGTGTTCAGTATATTGGCATGTGTGATGGTAGCTGCGCTTGCTTATGGATTATTTATGGATGGCTTCTATTCTTGTCTCGACCCACACGCTAGGTAAACCAGCCAGAAGTTAAGATCATATATCCTTCTTTCTATTTCTATGATAGATATCAGATTTCTGTTTTCCTTTTAGAATATGTTGGAAATCAATCAAACACTTTTTTTGTAGCATAAGATTAATGATTATGTAAATTTGTTGCAGGTGGATGCAAGTGGCACTGATAGGTTTTTGCGTAGATATATCTGCTATAGGGGTATGAAAGCTCATTTTATGTGCCAAGGCTTTTGCAAATTTAATTACACTTGACACTTACTGTGCCTGATACACAGTAAAGAAATCACATGCTTATTCAACATAATAGACCACAACTTCTAGATTAGAATGGGCGCGGTTGTATTTTTACAATTTGAATTTACTGGCTTAAACACATAGTTTTCTACTTGCAATTTTTAGGCTTGGTTTTTCTACAAGGAATCAAGATGGTTCATAAGAGTTGTTTTTTGTTTTATTTTGTTCTGGTGTGGAAGGTAATCTTCGTTTTCTTTATTAGTATTGTAACACATGAAATCATTTTACTTACTTCTTTCAACTAGCGTTATAGTCTCTTTTTTTTTTCTTTTTCTTTTTTTTTTTTTTTTTTATATATATGCCAGCGCTACAATCTGTGGATATATCGCTCTGCTGTTGTTCAAATTATCACCTGAAGAATCTTTAAAAGATCCAATATATTTTGTGTTGGCGAAACGTGGGAAAAGGTGAGAATAAAGGAGAATTATACAATTCATCATGGACATAGATATTTTGCTCTAGAATGTGATTTGGAACAATTCGTTCTTTCGAAATTATATAAATTAATTTTGGTAAATATATAAACCTTTTACTCAAGACGCTGCACAAATATTTTATTATAATATCTAATGCTAGACACAATGAATTACAGCTAAAAATCGTGTCATATATTACGATCTACTAAAACATCTTGTAGTCATTGTTACTAGACAACATGATCTGTTACATATATTAGGTTACTAGGTTTCGTCCAAATAAACTACTTACAACACCTTTGTATTGGGTTACTTATACACTCTGTTCAGTTTCAAATTTATATAACTACTTACGCAACATTAAAATTTTTGTCATATCAAATTAATTCTTAGGATATCATACTTTTTTTTTTTTAATGTAATAGACGCGACACGCAAGTATGTTGGCCCTATAAAAACAAAAAGTTCCGTCAAGTATATCTTAGGACGATTACCTGCATTGAAATAAGTTAGATTCATGGTGATGATATCTGAGTAAAAATGTATACTAACATATGCTTCTAATTTTATTTGGTTTAGGGATGACGTGGGACACACACGGGGACCTTCTGTTATAACCGCAAGAGTAATCTTTGCTGCACTAGGCTGCTTAATGGTGGGAGTTGTGATTTATGCACTTGTTGGCGATGGATTTCCATTTCAAACCAGAATATTCACGCCGTTAGTATCTTTCTTTTTTGTTTAAAAAAATTATCATTGGCTGATCAGTGTGTGTATGTGAAGGGTACTCCTTCATGAAAAAAATAACTGTTATGTTATTTAGTTATTGACCCTACCTTATGCGACGTAAAGTTGACAATGATAAATGCTCACAGGTGCATGATAACAACTTCAACTGACAACTATATTCATGTTGTGGTTTTCTCGGTATGTTACTATTTTATGATTTATACAATTCTTGATCCATTTTTAGGTTCTATAGCAAGTTTCACTTTTCAACATACATGGAAATATGGGTGTCTTAGGTTTGGTTGGGTAATTCGGGTCAAAATGGGCCAATTTCAAACCAGGCCAAAACTAGGCGGTCAGTATTGGGGAGTGACGCAGGAGAAAGAGGAGGGGAGGTGGTTTATTGATACTTTTACTTGTCTCTTTTTCATCCTAACAAAGAATATACAAATTGTTGCTTTTCAGGTGTGGATAGCATATAAGGAATCGAGTTGCCTAAATACTTTCTTATGGATAATATTATTCATATGTTTTGGGAGGTAAGCATTTATCAAAACTAAGTAGCCATCTTTTATCACTCCTTACTAATAAACAGAACTCGGTTGGCTTTAGTAAAGCTAGCTTCCAAAAACGATTGAGGTTGCAAACATTTATATCATTGCTCTACAAATTAATCAGTCTTAGTTCCATGGTTCTTTTCCTATTTCTCCTTGCATAGTTGCATCCAACAAATATGACAAGCAATCACATCTTTATCTCTAATATAAATTACTCTCTATATTCACTGTTCTGCATACTCCCCCTACAAGTTATGACGTATATCTTGGACGACCTGTTTTGATATGTTTTGTAGATGATTAATTTTAACTCTTTTACAGCATTGCCTTGTGTTCATACATACTGCGAGAGTTGTTCTACCTCTCACATGATCAACCTATTTACCTAATACTTTTCAACAAGAGTAACAGGCAAGTTAAAGAATTGTTAATTTTACTTCTCTAGTTCTCTTGCATAAAGTTATGTATAGTAAACTGTTGTTTCTTGTTTTGTTAGTCAAATCTTAATTGTGTACTCTTTTCTTAACTTGTGTTACCTTTGCAGAGATATGCACCTGAGCAATCCATTGTTGATGGAGTATACCAATGTATAAGTAAACACAATCTATCGTTACTTGAAGCTGAAGCTAGGATGCACCATTTAACGTAGCACAGCATGCATCTTGTATTTTTGAAAACTCATGTTATGTGATGTTTCTCGAAGCCTAATTTTCCATTTCTGTAGCAGTGTTGTTGTCATGATTAGAATATCATGTAATAAAGTTATATGTCTTTTTCATCTATGAAAAATCACCAGCCTAATATATGACATTATCGGATTATGATTAGATGGACAGTAGACTCAGTAGGACGGTAACATGAATAGGGAGTTGGTCATGCACTATAATCTTATCTGAAATGACAACTATAAAGAAAGGAAAAACAGAAAGTTTGTGTTGCTTGCTAAAAGCATCATCTCCCTTGTCGATGCTTAAGTCGAACCCCAACTTTCCTCAGTAAAGTAATATCAAGCATGGTAAACAGGGCCGTCCCATTGATTTGGGTGGCCCAGTGCGAAATCACGAATGAGGCCCCCATAAATCACGAAAAGTTTAACTATTTTTTAAAATAAAAAGTTTTTTGATATTACGCAAAGACGCTAAAAATTCAACTTTGATAATATTTAACAAAGACACTAAAAATTGAAAACATTATATACTTAGATATGTATAAACTATAAATATTAATGAATTTATATTAAATTGGAGGCCCCTTACAACGAGGGGCCCTTTGCGGTTGCACCTCTTGCACATGCTAATCGCCGCCTCTGATGGTAAAAATGTTATCCTACTCCTAATTATAAATTTCCAGGCCGTTTAATAAAACGGATGAGGTTTTCCTCATTCAGGTTATCGTCTGGGTAGGGCGAGCCTTTTTGACTCAGATGTACGCGGTCTCACTGGAATAATATCGGGACCATTTTCAACCCTTCTCTAGCCACCCTCAAATATACACATCTTGCGATGTTTGAACCCTTAACTTCATGTGAGTAAACCAAAGACCTTTCCCAGCCTTTTGATTAACATATGGCCACCAAAAACAAAAAATACTATGGTTAGGTGCCCCTAACACATTTAAAAGAGAAGTGGCCCGGAAAAATGTTTCTGATTTTATGTCTAAATATGTGTGTCAATATTTTATTGGTTTATGAAATAGTGAGTGGTTATTGCAATCAAAAAGATGCTCTTTCGTATATTACGCATAAAATAGGACAAATATTTAAGCGTGACAATACTTTTCATTCTAATTCTAAAAACAAGTATACTATGTTAACTTCGTTAAAGAAAGTGATTTTTCCATCTACCTCATGCTAAAAAGTGATGAATACGTGCCTGACAACATAAACATAAAGAAAAAATTTGCTTATTATGAAGTTGATGGGTCCTATTCATACCTATAATCTCAAAAATGAGAGGATTAATTATATGGTGGCCAAATAAAAAAGTTTTAATATACAAAATGTAAAACATATAATGTGGTAGTCATGATAAACTCACAACACACCTTATTTGAACAAAATATATGTTTATATTATCATTGCACGTCTTTTGTGGATAAAACTATTCGTTTCGACTCATTGCAAATGGCTACTTCACAAACTAAAAGCATGTTGCGCGCTACTACATACGCCAGAGCAATAACCGCCCGGCATCCGATTTGGCTGTAGTCGAACTAAAGACGATTTTGAGTGTATTGGCTTGTGTGACGTTAGCAAAGCTTCTATGCGAAATCGCTATGGTCGTCGTTGTTTTTCACTTTAGCATGTGTTGTGTGTGACATTAGTTTATTATGGAGCATATATAAATCATCACCGTGTTGCGCCCAATCTATATGCTTGTTTTTAACTTTAGCATGAATAGGACTAGCTAGTTATGTGTACAAGTCGCAGCAGTCTTTCGAACTTGATGTAGTTTCTGGAGTTGATATTTTGTTGTTGTAGCCTTGTAGGTAACTCGGGATTAGGATAACATCGCTCTGGTACCATGTTGAAGCCGAATAGTGAACAAACAGTTGTATAACTTAATGAATGAAAAGTTTGTAGAAGCAACATATAAATAAACAAAATAAAGAGATGATGCTCTAATGCTAGACGGACTAATGGGCCGACAAAAATGGACCGAAATTTTTTTATTTTTTATTTTTTATTTTTTGTAAAGGATTACCCTGGTAAAATATATTAAAACCTAAAAAAATAAGTACAATGGAATGTGGTCGATTTACCACACTAACCTCAAGCACACAGGCTTGATAAACAAAACAAACCAAATAAAGCCTTTGACATGCCAAAAACACAACTAATCTGGAATAGAACCATAAAAAATCATGCATAACTGAAGAAAATTTAAATATTACTTAGAAGCAATAAACATTATCCAATTCCGCATAAACGTTATATATCCACTTCCGCATCATCATCACTCTCCTGAAGATTACGTACAATACTTTTCCCATCATGGTTAGGGATGGCAATGGGCGAGAAAAAACCCACAACCCGTGGGTACCCGCCATAAATGGGTGGGTAAACGCGTCAATTTTCACTCGTGGGTGGGTCGTGGGTGAAAATATGTACCCATCAGTAGGTGGCGGGTGGGTGACGGGTGAGGCATACCCATCGCGGGTAAACCCATGACACCTATTTAAAATACCCACGGGTATACCCGTCAAAATACCTGTGGGTGTACCCATAAACCCATGTTAAAATTAATTGTATTGATTAAAATATTTATGATGTTGCAGGTATACATTTAATAGTTANAAGAGATGATGCTCTAATGCTAGACGGACTAATGGGCCGACAAAAATGGACCGAAATTTTTTTATTTTTTATTTTTTATTTTTTGTAAAGGATTACCCTGGTAAAATATATTAAAACCTAAAAAAATAAGTACAATGGAATGTGGTCGATTTACCACACTAACCTCAAGCACACAGGCTTGATAAACAAAACAAACCAAATAAAGCCTTTGACATGCCAAAAACACAACTAATCTGGAATAGAACCATAAAAAATCATGCATAACTGAAGAAAATTTAAATATTACTTAGAAGCAATAAACATTATCCAATTCCGCATAAACGTTATATATCCACTTCCGCATCATCATCACTCTCCTGAAGATTACGTACAATACTTTTCCCATCATGGTTAGGGATGGCAATGGGCGAGAAAAAACCCACAACCCGTGGGTACCCGCCATAAATGGGTGGGTAAACGCGTCAATTTTCACTCGTGGGTGGGTCGTGGGTGAAAATATGTACCCATCAGTAGGTGGCGGGTGGGTGACGGGTGAGGCATACCCATCGCGGGTAAACCCATGACACCTATTTAAAATACCCACGGGTATACCCGTCAAAATACCTGTGGGTGTACCCATAAACCCATGTTAAAATTAATTGTATTGATTAAAATATTTATGATGTTGCAGGTATACATTTAATAGTTACCACCAAGTCTCAAGAAAACACATTAACCTAAAAGTTTGTTTGAGTTTCAAGACTAAAAAGAGAATATGAAAGATCAAATAATCAAAGTTGTATTTCACAAATGGATTGGTGTCTTACACAGTTTCATCGTTAGTTTTCATATCATCGTTTTGTAATTTTGTTGCATAATACTAACCCATGGGTTTACCCATGGGCAACAAATACCCGCGGGTAAGGGCATGGGTATAAAATTGTACCCATTGGTGGGTGACGGGTGGGTGATGGGTGAGAAAAAAACTATGTGGGCGGGTGACGGGTTAGAGGTACCCGTGCCCATTACCCACGGGTGTCATCCCTAATCATGGTGAGACATCCAAAAAAGATAAAAATAGAAGATAATATAGACGGCCTTCTAGTAAAAGCTAACACTGCTTAGCCATGAGAGAAAAATGTAGTAGCTACTCCTGTTATTTAACTCCATATGTGTTTTGTAACTGCAAATTACATTTAGAACGAATACTAATATTGTTTTTATATTCGGTTTAGAAATGTGTTGGGACAAAGGAGGGGACCTTCGGTTGTAACCACGAGAGTAATCACGTCTACACTAGGTTGCTTGATGCTGGGAAACTTCTCCCTACGCCGTAAAGCTCTCGAATAAGTATTTATTTATGCGTCTTAGTGGATACGCAGTAGAGGGAAACTTCTCCCTACGTCGTAGAGGCTTTGATAGACCAAAAATACCTTTTATAGTTGAGTCGGTTTTTACTATATTTAAGTTACCTTTTCCCAAAAGTTTACTTCCCTATAAATATAGGGCTTGGGTTCATTGTTTACTTCCCTATAAATTTACTTCCCTTAAATCCTTTGTGATTTTGGTTAACCCGTGTTAGGGTTATTGTACACACTTCTGTTCTACGTCATCGTCATTCATGATGTATTTCAATAAACACAAACTTTCCATTCATACTGAAAAACCAAAAATAGCATTTACTACACACTAAGTCTAAATTTACATTGATGATAAACGAGAACAAGAGGTAGGTTATTTAACGTATTTCGGTAGTAAAGGAATCTTGAGTTTATTATATGCTTCTCAACATGTTATACAAGTTAATGAATAGAGTTTGTGGAATAACACTTGAAATTGAATGATAATGTATATTTAGTGATCTCCTCACTAAACTCAAACACAAACCAAAATTAGTGTTTGAGTAAGAACTATGACAAACAAACAAATTCAAAGATTTGAGACTTAGTCCTAGAGGAATATGTGCTCTTGAAAGTGTTGATAATTTTTATTAGAATAGATGCATATTCATACTTTATAACATCCTATTTATAAGCAAAGGTAATGTAGTAACCTGTGGGTAAAAGTTACATGCCAATATTTGATAGGCAAAAGTACATTTTATAATTTTACTTTTATTCCTAGTATGGTATCAAGTACCAACACACTTTTGGCAGAACAGTGATGATAATTGTTTGTACCTTTTACCAACAAAAGTAATATCTCTTGACTTTATGATAATTGTTTCCACTTATATTTTTAAGATATTTTCCGCCTATATATCATAGACTTAAACTTCCTACCAAAATGTCTAAGTCTTGAAATATCTTCAGTTTGTTGAGGAAATCGTCAGGGAGTCAATGAGTCATTATCATCACTCGCTCCCATCATCCACATCCTGGTTTTTATCATCACTCGAACCTCTAGAGGATGACTCCCTAAAAGCTTTCTTACATTCAGGGACTTGTTTCATGATTAGTTTTTCATTCAAATCTTATACAAAAGATCATTAGGCATTGAGTTGGCCCAAGAAAAATAATGTTTGTTTTATTTTGAATTACGTTCTTGTTAAGTAAATCTTTATCGACTTATCAAACTAAGTATTTTTTTGGAAAAATAGGAACTTAAACTATGAATTGATTTTGATAATGTTTGTTGCTGCAAAAATGTTTTTTTTGTTAGTTACTCTACGATATATAGACATTTAGGGTATGTTTGGCGAAAGTAACTGTTGCTGGAACTGGAGATGGTGCTGGAGATGGTGCTGGTGCTGGAGAATATAAAAAGAGATTATTTTATAAGCTACATGAACTAACCTTTGGTTTTAAGAGATTATGGAAGATTATTTTTTTTTAGAATCTCTTATAAGTTATGTCTGCCAAACAAAGATTATTTTTTAAATAGCTTATTTTTTGAAAAAATAAGCATAATCTCTCAACAATCTTGTGTGCCAAACATACATAGGTTTTAATGAAACAAACAAGTGTCATTAAATCTATCATTTTAGTGACATTTTTTAAAAGGTGTTCGTGAAAGTCTAAATTTTATTAGATTTAATGAAACTTTTTATTAACAAAATGTGTCACAAAAGGCGAAAACTATGTACCACGGTCCGAAAATGTTGATCAGGAACTACATCGATATTTTCTTTAGCCAATACGTACAACGACGCCTAATATACATTGTTAGCATATTCTCCAACTTCTCAAAGTTTTGAATGATACATCTTTCATACCTCAATGGTACATTTCTACGTCTTATACTTTGTTGTATAAATGTTTACAACTGATGGTTTACCATATTAAGTTTTTTCCTACATTGGGCTCGAGAGATTATAATACTATCCAACCAAACTAAATATTGTTCACAGTTCATATGGGTATAAAATGTTAGTTACAGTATTCTAACGATGAGTTTAAGGAAACTACATTGTGTATGGGCATCAAACTTCGTACTTTGGTTGGAAAATCTAAAGTCCTTACTGAGTTAATACCATTATCGCCCTTGTTTGTTTAAAATATGTAATCGTATTACACCGTACAAATGAATGCGCATAATGAAAATGTTGACTAGTAGAAAAAAAATGTATGGTAATAGAAACAGGGTCAAGACTTAAGATAAAAAAACAAGGTCATGAGCAACAAATATATTGGCATTTTAGTGTAGATGTATCCTCTACAATGTTAGTGACTCAAACGATTGCACGAGAATACTTGCAGAAAACCAATCGGATAATCTTAAGATACGTTTTGTTGATTAGTTTTGGCATTTGAATTAGAGATGATGGTTAAAGTTGGCTTTTTGGTATGCGATTGTAGGCTAAAAAATTAGGATCAAAGTACCTAAAATTTGCTATCTATAGTCCCATTAACTTGCCACCTTTATAACGATCAAGTATTCATGTTCCGTTTTATGTAAGTGAGTCCAGTTTTCACATCTATCTCTAATACTTTCTTTGTTTTCCTTAAATTTATTTATATAAAGGGCTGGTTATCACTGCTGTGTACAGCAGATAAGTTATTTGTAGCAAGGCCAATTTTTTTTTAATATTTACATTTTTGGCCCTTCATGATGTTGAATTATACATGATATACCCTTGGCTATAATACAACAGCAGATAAGTACTCTGCTGTTTTGCAGCAGGATCATTAAGGGTATGTTTGGCGAAAGTAACTGTTGCTGGAACTGGTGATGGTGCTGGAGATGGTGCTGGTGCTGGAGATTATAAAAAGAGATTATTTTTATAAGCTACATGAAGTAACCTTTGGTTTTAAGAGATTATGGAAGATTATGTTTTTTAAAATCTCTTATAAGTTATGTCTGCCAAACAAAGATTATTTTTTAAGTAGCTTATTTTTTGAAAAAATAAGCACAATCTCTCAACAATCTTGTGTGCCAAACATAGCCTAAGCCTTATATAAATTATACTCACTATACTATTTTTTTTTTATTTTTTAACATATATATTTTTTATCTCTCCTTACTCTTTTTCTATAAAACCTATACTAAAGTAAAATCTAATTCCAAATCCAACCCATTCACAAACCAAACGGAACTTTATATAGATCTAAGGTATTAGAGTAAAAAACAATCAGCAATACCGACTTGCTGATGAATGTGTCAATTTGAGTTGTCTTATCTCGAATGGGTCAAATGGTGCACTTTAGTGTATCCATTTGAGGCATTTATTGAATCATGGGTTAGCAGACAACTAACATGTCTAAGGGAGCATATGGAGTACATCTTTGTTTATAAAAGAATAACTTATTAACTTTATATATTGACATTGGTTTCATTATTTTTCCAATGTGGGATTATCACCCAACCAAATTTTAACAAAATAGTCCATATAAGTTTATCCAATCATCCTCATTTTGCAAAGGTGCCATTAATATCTTAAGTCTAACAAATCTGCTCCTAAACTCATACAAATTATCAAGAAACAAAACTATCATGTATCATGTACAGTATCATGTATATTGCTAAATTGAAAACGTCCTTTTTGAAACATTAAAAGCTTATGGGCTTTGAAGTTGGTACCTCAGGTTGGAAAATCTCAAGCCCATCCACTAGACCACCTTAAATATGTTAACAAATATAATCATACTAACACCATACAAATGAGTGTCGATACATCCTTTTCCATCTTAGTGACTCAAACGATTGCACGCATGACGCCAATGATTGCAGAAGCCCCTCAGGCCTTGTCGATGTAAGAAGTTTCCATGAGAAGATGACTACAATGAAAGTAAATTCAATGAAGTAGTAATGTTGTAAAGACGAATGACATGATTGTTACGTTTCTATATCTATACTACTTATAATGGAGGAAGGGCTCTCTCTCCAAAAAATTCAGATGTACAAAAAATGATGCATGGTTTACAACATTTTAAAGCAAGCAATTTTCATAATTACAACAACCAAAGCATGATGTACAACAAAAATTAGCACAGAACGAAATTCAGACCAAAATCCTATGAATTATACATTAATAGCATTAAAAACACCCATACACCCAATATTACAATCATTTAAACACAATGTACAAACAATTCATCACAAATAATAAAAAAAACTTCCGCTTGGCCTACGAAAGATCATAAAATAGGTGATTGGTAACGGACACCGAATACAAATGGTGGTAATACGAGTCATACAAACTAAAACAATACTACACAGTAGCCCAAGATAATTAACAAAGTAGTCCAAGATAATTAACAAATAGAATGATTAACATAAGATTAATAATATTATCAGTGACAATATTATCATCTAACAAAGACTCCATTACAATCGTATATTCGAGAGAGGAGGTGGTGGGGAAGACGCTGGAGGACGGCGGAGGTGTGGTGGTGTCACGGTGGTCTTCAAGGTTCGATCAAACGTGCTCCTTTCGGCTCAAAACTTTCCAGAAATGGTGGACTAGCCTCGATCTACGCGTAAATGGAAGAAAATGACTTGTCGGAATTTTGGCCAAAATCCGGTGACGGCGCCGGAACCCTAAAACTATTCGGTGGAGTGTTATTAGAGAGAGAGAAAGAGAGTGTGTGTAAGAAATTGGGTGAGTGTGTGTGGGTGTGTGGTGTTATATAAAACCACAGGGACTGTGCGTGTCAAGAAGAGAAAAGAAGGAGGGCGGCGGTGTAACTTATGACAAGGGGTAAAAAGTGTAACTTTGGCAAATCTTTTAATAATAACCTTGTGGGCCCCATTTCACATAGCAAACCAACGTTTTATAATACGGGACTTTTGCCATTGAGTCCGAAATAATTTTTCCAATAAAAACAAGTATAAACACGTATAACTTTCTCAGAGTTAATTTATTTTAAAAAAAAAAAAGATTTCATGTTTGATGTAAATTTTTTTGGATAAAACCGAACCGAAAGCCGAATCGAATAACTGAAAACCGAACCAAATAACTTGAATTACTTAATTTTCGTTATTTATTTATCTCTAGAACATATAAAGCATATAAAGCTTTGAGACTATTTTTAGCAAATGCTAAGAAATGATATATCATTGTTATTACTTAAAGTCATTTTAATCTAAATTATCATTCATTTGTGCGGTTATTGTTAAAGAAAAAAACATGTAATCGAATAGGTACCCTGCTAGTAGTGCTTAAATAGTTAAATACTCTCTCAACCACTCAACATACCAATTAGGGGTGGAAACGAGCCGAGCCGAGCCCGAGCTTGTCAGAGCTCGAGCGCGGCTCGTTTATATTTTCGAAAGCTCGAGCTCGGCTCGATTCGAGTCTTAAGAGTTGAGCTCGAGCTCGGCTCGTTTGTGATGCACTTATATAAAGCTCGAGTTCGGCTCGTGTTTGAGCTCGTTGACGAACTTGTTAATTATTTTAGATACTATATATGCACAAGGAAGAAAACGGTGATTCTAATATTTAAAGACATAGACCAGTTGGTAGCCAAATCCATATTATATTAAAAACCAACAAACTAAATCAATACAACAATTAAGATTTTTTTTTCAAAAAAAACAAAGTTACCAGTGAATGGATATGAGAAGCGAAATTAGTAGTGGAAAAGAGAAGAGAGGTGGCCGGTAGGTAGGGGAATAATATGTATCTTAAACTTATTTTAATAATTTCTAATTTGGTTCTTGAAAATTAAGTAGGATGTGACATTTAATTTTTTTATTTGGAATTCTCACTCTAAAAGGATATGAGATATTATATATGTTGAAATATGGTTAAATATTAACACGTTAAATGTCTAGTATCGAACCCGAGACCTCGGGATTGCACACAATATAAACGAGAATAAAAGTATAATAATAATTATATTAAATGTTATGTACATAATTATTATTTAAACACTTAATGGACTTAACGGTCGTTAGTTATTAAGGTTAAGGACTAACTATCGTTAAATAGAAACGAAAAGGACTAGGATAAAAATAGGAGCCAAGAAGGATCTAGAATCCCTCTTGGACTCTATGGCCGGTCGACACAAGGGTGGGGAAACCCAACCCACATCCAACTTGTCTTCCAAGTTTCATCTAGTATATATACAAGGCCTAGGGTTATTTGTTTTCCACCTCTTGTGCACTTAACCTAAAGTTTTGTTCTCCATTTTCTTTTCTTCTCCAAACCGATCGGCCAAACACCCCACCTAGGGTTTTGTGTGGATTTTGTTTTTCCAAAACAAAAGTGTTTTAAGATCTTGCAATCTCTTTTATTCGTTAATAGTTTGTGTGTATAAGAACGAGGTAACAACACACTATTGTTGTTATCAAGAGATCGATAAACAAAACGATAAGGGGTTTATCACAGATCTAATAAAACCCTAATTAGGGTTCTTCATTGTTCAAGAATTCAAGAATTGCATACGGTACGTTCCTATTTATGTTTTAGTTAATATTTATGTGTTATACAAGATCCTAGCTTCCGCAATTTGTGCTACTTGATATTAGTAATAATTGATAGTCATGGTTATTAAATTATAACAGTGGCATCACGAGCCATGTATAACATGTAATTGATTACTAAAAAAATAAAAAACGTATCTTTGATTGTTATAGATATACATGTTGTTTTTTTTAGATCTAGGGTTTGAAAAATTTTCGAAACCCTAACCCTAAATTGGGAGGGGATCGATTTCCATGAACCCTAATTAGGTTTTTAAAATTAATTGGATTAGAAACCCTAGGTTTGCAACGTGTTTATGTGAACTATGTGGTAATTGTTATGCATGAATCCATGACGAAACATGCATGTTAGTCATGGATTAAATTGATTGTTTTAATTGTTAGTACTTGTTGACACATGTTAATTATTAGATAGATCTAAAATTGGGGAAGATCCCAAGTATAATAAAATCAATATACGTGCTATGTGGTGTATAAGTAATTATGACCCCTACAATTGATTCGTCAATGTATGTACGTCTACCTTCCATTGAGGGAGAGGGTCTTAATTAATTATACGCATATGTAAACCTAGAATTGATTTAATTAGGGTTTATTTAATTAAGTATGCATGTGGCTAATTGTTTCACGTTTATTATTATTTGTTAGTTGTGTTTTGTTTTCTTTTAAAATTACTTGTTTAATAGTTATGTGTTTAACAAAAGTGTAAGCAATAACAAGGGTGATTTTTGAAAAGAAAATTAATTGGACTAACAATGGTGAAACATAATTATTATTAAGAACTTTACACTACGAAATCTTATATGTCATACTTAGGGGTTGGCCTTACATGCCGTAATGCGTTAAATGCATCATCGCGACGAGATTTGTATTGTAAAAGTTTTAATATGTTTTAAGATGAAAGTTATAAACTTTTGGTTTGATTGATGTTTTTGTACATATGGTCTTGCAAGTAAGTCTTTTTTTAGCTAATTCATAGTGATGGAAACAAGGTTTGGAAAGAGCCTAGAGTCTACCTTTGGTTTCCATGCACTTATGAGTTAGTTAAAGACGTCTTACTTACATCACCATTAGATATACAATATCATCTTAAGGGTGATTTACCTCAATTCCACTTCGGTGGATGATAATTGAAGGTTCTTCTTTAATTGGTGAACCCAATACCTCAAACAAAAGCTTTTAACTTTATCTTGCGAATCAGTAATAAAAATTGTTTTGTAAAAACCTAATGTTATGAAGATCAGTGCATGCATCTTTATACATGTTTTTGATTATCACATCAAAATTAAATACCCTAATATTTAAGTTACATGCCATCTAACTATAAGGGACACTTGGAGTTATTCTTTGGTATGCGTGAGACCTAGGCCAAAGATTAATGACAAGGCTAATTTCCGAGTGAGCGTGAGACCTCACATGGATAATTTGCAGTTTCTAAGTTAGACGACTTAATTAAGTTGATGCGTGAGACCTAGAACTTAAGGCATGAGATGGGATGAAACATGCTTACATGGCAAGTTGATGAATCAACTTGAAGTAAATCCCATAAATCATCTAGGAATTGGAAAATTGTTTGCCAAATATTTTACGACAGATTACCATCTTTTGTACTTTCACTATTAGCAGATCAACTGATGTAGTGAAATTATGAAAAGTTGGATCCTAGGTTTTCAAGAAACTAAGTTGGTTATATGAATATATCCATGGGTATTCTGTTTTCTTGAAAATATTTTCATTATCGAAAATACTAATGTTTGAAACTTTTTCTTTAGAAATGGCTCAACCCGATAACTCCGTGTATGCTGCTTTCAAGAGCCATCTTGAAAGAGCCAAATTGACTGGGAAAAACTTCAATGATTGGCACAGATCGCTCAGAATTGTCTTGAGAGCGACTGGTAAGCTCAATTACTTGAATACGGCTTGTCCTGAGGAGCCTATTGCGACTGCTACTGAAGAGGTCAAAGCAGCGTGGAGAGTGGAGCATGCTAAGTACAATGAAATTGGGTGCTTAATGCTTCAAAGTATGGATCCAATAATGCAAAAGAAGTTTGAGTATTATTTTCCATACGACATGATCAATGAGCTTAAGAAGGCTTATGAGAAATCTCCTGCAGTTGAATTGTATGAGTCACTTGACAAACTACACAGCTGCAAGCATGGTGATGATAAACCAGTTGAAGACTATGTGAATGAGATAAGAGAATTCTTAGATCAACTTCACAGGGTCGGATTTAGTTACCCCGACAATGTTCAAGTTCACTTAATCAATAGGTCACTTAACAAGGACTTTGCTGGTTTTGTACAGAACTTCAACATGCACTGCTCGGGGAAGACAGTCTCAGAGTTACTCGCATTGCTTGTTGACTATGAGAAGCATCTACCAGCTAAGAGCAAGGTACCTACCCCGCAAGTGTTGGCAATTCAAGGTGGTAGGATCCAGAAAAAATCGCATGTGAACAAGGGTAAGGGTGTGGCTGATAAAGGCAAGCAGGTTTTGGCCTATCAACCAAATCCTAAGGTGAATCAAAACCAACCCAAGAAGAACAAGGTGAATCCTCCCAACAAGAAGGAACAGGCTTGTCACCATTGTCATCAAGTAGGGCACTGGAAATGTAATTGTGCGCTCTACATCAATGACTTGCGACTAAAGAAGCAAAAGAGTGAAGCTAGTACCCCTAGCTCATCAGGTGCGTTCTTTATGATTGAATTATTTTTTCTATCTCATAAATTGAGTTCATTGGTATATGATACGGGCTGTGGTATTCATATCTGCAATACTTTGCAGGGGTTTAGAGTGGAGAGAAAGCTGTCCTATGGAGAACAATTCTTGCACGTGGGTAATGGAGCGCCTGCAGGAGTTGAAGCTATAGGAGTATTTAATTTAGTGTTGCCTTCGGGCCTAGTACTATCTTTAAATAATTTTCATTATGCACCGTCAATTGTTAGAGGTGTAATTTCATTTTCATGTTTGTTGAACCTTGGTTATCATCATACTATTTCTAGCAATGGAATTTCAGTTTCTTTAAATTGTGTATTTTATTTTAATCCTATTGCTGTGAATGGTATTTTTGAGTTGGAAATGAATGATAATGATAATGTTTTTAATAATAATTCAATGTATAGCATCAACCATAAGAGAATCAAGAAAGGTCTGGATTCGTCTTATCTTTGGCATTGTCGACTTGCTCACATTGGCAAGACTCGCATGGAAAAGCTGCAACACGATGGGCTTTTAGAAAAGATCAATGATGAATCATTTGATAAATGCGAATCCTGTATTGCTGGCAAGATGACAAAGAAAACTTTTAAAAATCTTATTGAAAGGGCTTCTGATCTACTTGGTCTAATTCACATAGATGTGTGTGGACCACTTAGACATGTGTCAAGGAGATGTGCTAGCTACTTCTTAACATTTACGGATGATTATAGTCGTTATGGTTATGTTTATTTACTTAAACATAAATATGAGGTCTTTGAAACATTAAAAGTGTTTAAAGCAGAAGTAGAGTTGCAACTTGGAAAGAAGATTAAAGCTCTTCGATCTGATAGAGGTGGTGAATACCTGAGTCAAGAGTTCATAGATTTCTTAGCTGAGAATGGAATTGTCCAGCATCTCACTTCTCCATATACTCCACAACAAAATGGTGTATCTGAGAGAAGAAATCGTACATTGCAAGATATGATATGATCTATGTTTAGTCTAACAACTCTTCCCTTCTCATTTTGGGATTATGCCTTGGAGTCTGCTGTTCGCATTCTTAATATGGTTCCCACAAAGAAGGTTGATAAGACACCATATGAGTTATGGACTGGAAAAGCTCCTAACTTTTCTTATCTAAAGGTCTGGGGCTGCGAGGCGTATGTTAAGCGTGACTCAGCAGATAAACTCTAACAAAGATCTGTAAAGTGCATCTTTGTAGGATACCCAAAGGAAACGATGGGTTACTACTTTTATTACCCCTTGAGAACAAAGTATTCGTTGCTAGGGATGGAGATTTCTTGGAAAAGGAACTCATATCTCAAGAATTAAGTGGGAGGGTATATGATCTGGAAGACGATCAGGTTGATGCATTACCTTCTGAAAACACTAGTCAATTTCCTGAAGAACCAGATAGTCTGGGTCCTCTACCTGAAGTTGAAGTGGTTCCCATTCGTAGATCCGTAAGGACTGTGAGAGCACCCGATCGTCTATGTCTTAACGTAGAGTGTGATCAAACTATACGGGGGGATCTTGATGAACCTACTAGTTANCTCATATCTCAAGAATTAAGTGGGAGGGTATATGATCTGGAAGACGATCAGGTTGATGCATTACCTTCTGAAAACACTAGTCAATTTCCTGAAGAACCAGATAGTCTGGGTCCTCTACCTGAAGTTGAAGTGGTTCCCATTCGTAGATCCGTAAGGACTGTGAGAGCACCCGATCGTCTATGTCTTAACGTAGAGTGTGATCAAACTATACGGGGGGATCTTGATGAACCTACTAGTTATAGGGCTGCCATGAATGGTCCTGAAAAGGAAAAATGGCAGGTTGCTATGAATGGGGAAATGCAATCCATGCGTGATAATGAAGTTTGGATAGAAGTAGACCTTCCTCCTGGTGCCAAGGTAGTTGGGAGTAAATGGCTCTACAAGAAAAAGACTGATATGGATGGCATTGTACACACCTATAAAGCCCGTTTGGTAGCTCAAGGGTTTACTCAAACATTTGGTATTGACTACGAGGAGACCTTTTCTCCTGTAGCTGATATTAGGGCTATTAGGATTCTCATAGCTATAGCTGCATACTATGACTATGAGATTTGGCAAATGGATGTCAAAACCGCCTTCTTAAATGGTCGCCTAGATGAGGACATCTATATGGCGCAGCCTGAGGGGTTTGTGAATCCAGATTTTCCAAAGCGTGTATGCAAGCTTCAAGGATCCATTTATGGATTGAGGCAAGCATCACGACAATGGAATAAGAGATTTGATAGTGAAATCAAGAAGTTTGGATTCACTCAAAATCTTGATGAGCCATGTGTATACCACAAAGCTAGTGGGAGTGATGTAATTTTCCTTATTTTATATGTTGATGACATATTGATCATGGGAAAAGACATTCCAAGTTTGCAGAAAGTCAAGGCATATCTTGGAAAGTGTTTTTCTATGAAAGATTTAGGGGAAGCTGCATTCATTCTGGGAATTAAGATATATAGAGATAGATCTCAGCGATTAATTGGATTAAGCCAAAGTGCTTACATTGATAAAATATTGAAGAGATTCAATATGCAAAATTCCAAGAAGGGATATTTAACGAAGTCTCAGACGGGTTATGTCTTTGTCATTAATGGAGGAGCTGTGGATTGGAGGTGCAAGAAGCAGAGTACATTAGCGATGTCTGCAACAGAAAGTGAGTACATAGCTGCTTCAGAAGCTGCAATGGAAGCCTTCTGGATTAGGAAGTTTGTTTTGGGGCTTGGAGTTATGCCATCGATTCAACGACCTATAAAAATGTATTGCGATAATTCAGCTGCAATCACATTTGCCCATGAACCTGGACTCATGAGGGGCACCAGACATTTCCCGATCAAATATCACTACGTGCGTGAGCAAGTGGATATTAGAGAGATCGATTTACTCAAAGTTCACACAGATGATATCTTAGCAGACCAATTGACGAAAGCTCTACCTGGCACTAAGCTTTATAAGCTAGCTGAAGGAATAGGTCTTTGTAAGGCTGAAAGTTTCATGCCCATTTGTGATTAGCATTTGGATAAAGGATGTAATGTACGATTATTAATTTTAATGAAATAAAGTATTGGTTATGTTTATTTACATTGTCTTAATAATATATCCTGTTTTTTGCATGTTTAAATACTTGAATAATTTTATTATTCTAAATTGTCCGTTCTCGGTTAATGATATGGGAATATCATTAAACTAAGACAAATCTGAGTATTGGTTAGAATATACTTGAAAGTATATTGATGCGTAGTCATACCAATTTCGCATGATATTCAATGAATTGAATATAGGACTTATCCCAACTACATGACTTTACTTATATTTAAGTAAATCATAAATAGTTATCCTCAGACTTGAGATACCAGATAAGAGTCATGGATGTAGTGCATTTTTGTAAAGCAATCTACCGCTATCCGTAACTGGTAGTTATAAGGG
>LBNU01027057.1:118145-129127 GCA_014162995.1 Artemisia annua | reverse complement strand
AGTCATCCCTCATCCTTAGACCTATTAGAGTAGTTTTTCATACCTAACGAACACTATTCCCTGTGAGAGAACGATCAATCCCCCGTACTTACCACTACACTATACTACATCGGTCAGGTACACTGCCTGGTGGGATTGCAAGCTTCTCAAGATCCCTTGAGAGGTAAAACCTGTTGCGTGGTCGCAATCCCGCGTCATTAGTCACCTCCTTTTGCAGAATCCAACTGAACCACTGGATCAACAACTGGAGCAGCCTTGTTGAGATATTGGCGCCTCTTCTTAGTTAGAATAGGTGCTTGCACCTTGGTCTTAGAAGGATCAACATTTTTGGCCTTAGGAGAAGGTGTTTTCTGAGCCAAAGATGCATCTGCTAACACAATAAGAGGGTCCACATCCTCTTCTTCATCCTCTGATTCAATCACCAATTTCCTTTTCTTCTTTTGACCTAGTTGATCCTCCAAATCTTTAACCCTGATCTGAAGAGCAGAAATCTGTCCCCCAAGAGTTGTCTTTGTTTCTTTGAGCTCCTTCTCCAAGTTGTCAACCTGCTTCACATACCTGCCAAGTAAAGCATATACATTGGTGAGAGTAACAGGGTCCTCAACTCCATCAGCAGGATCAGGTTTCTCAACAAAATCCTCTCTAGTTGGACTAGGAGACCTCTGTATGTGAGAGGTAGATGGCTCATCATGAGACTAATAGAGAGAAGTAAAAGTAGGCTCAACATGTGGTTCCANCAAGTAAAGCATATACATTGGTGAGAGTAACAGGGTCCTCAACTCCATCAGCAGGATCAGGTTTCTCAACAAAATCCTCTCTAGTTGGACTAGGAGACCTCTGTATGTGAGAGGTAGATGGCTCATCATGAGACTAATAGAGAGAAGTAAAAGTAGGCTCAACATGTGGTTCCAGAATGGGCTCATCTAAAGGTTGTTCAGATACATGAGGTGGACTGGTGGTCATCTGGTCAGAGGTGTGCCTAGGAGATGTGTAGGCCAAGTCATCAATATTCTCATTAACAGAATGTGTTGGGTCTGCAGGGATATTGACTTGCTCAGTAGGAGCAACAAGTCTGGGAGATGATAGTTGCTGAGTATCCACAGTAGCATATGCAGTTGCATCAGCATCATTGGATGGACCAACAGCTGCAGATGAGAATGTCCCTGCCACCATCAGCAGCATCCCTTGCTTCAGCATTATTGCCACAAGGAAACATAGCTGGCAAAAGAGACCAATGTTCCCTGTTAAACCCACTATTCATATTTGAGAATACTTTAGTAGTTAGAGGGACAATAGGGCAATGTGTCCTGTCTTAGGTCTCTATGCCTATTATTACTTGTAAGAACCTCGGGTACATTAAGAACTTATTTTTCTTAGCACTAACATTATCACAGATACACTGAAAAATATATCTTGAAAAATCAAAAGTAGTACCCTTTGATAAACAGACAATTGCACAAGCAAGATGAGTGGAGAATTGATCCCAGCCTCCTGACTTTTGACTGAGACACTGCAACAAGGTATGCATCAAGAATCTCCATTTGGGGCACAACCTACTCTTGTACCAAGCATTAGTAACTTTTCCGTGGTATCCAATATCTCTTAACCCAACAAGTATGATTTCCCCGTCATTATGATAGATACCATGTTTATCATTCAACTGAAGCTTAGTACGAATCAAATCTTCAGTGACCACATACTCGACCCCATCAATAGTTGCAACCAACATTGTTGGATCTTCTTCTGGCTCTCTTCTAGCAGTGGCCCAAAATTGGCGAACAAGAGACTCACAAATGAGGTCAGGGCTACATGTGAGAGCAAAATGGATTTTGGATCTTTTCAAGAAATCCACCATTGACTCAAAAACTTCATGAGCCTGGGTTTTGCCTTTTCCTAAGTAAGCAACTTTATTGTGATCCTTTTTGAATTCCAGGGCAGCCATTGGAGAAAGGATTACTGAGTAAATGGTTAATGGAGAGGTGCGTGGGAATGAATGATGGGAAGTTATCAAATGGGGAGATTATAAAGGCAGAGTGAATCAGTTATTTTGAGCGTGGGATACACAGGTTAGGGTATTTATGGAAGTTACCCAAATCGTGGTAATGAATTGGCAAAGGATCGTGAAGCGAATCTTTGACCAATTTTGACTTTCAAGTATCACCCAAATAAACCCAATTATTACCCTTCAGCAGCAACCAAAAGTCAATCGGCAGCAACGAGTGGTCAATCAGCAGAAACTAATTGCAAATTAGTCCGCAGTAACCATTTATCCGCAGTAACCATCTATCCATAGAAACCAATTACCACAGTAAATTACTATCCTTTTGGTCAACGCATCATCTAGAAGGTAATTTTTAAATTTTACTCTCCAACCGTCCCCATTAAATTCCATTAAATCCCACTTAATGACCAAATCAAGTCTATAAATTAGGCCACAAATCACAATATACTCATATCTTCTACCCCAATCTTTAATTATTCACCAAATCCTCCCAATCTCCCATTAACATGAACCCTATTGAAATCTCATCCGACTCCTCTTCAGATTCATCTGACCATGACAATGCCCCACCACTAGTTGTAGCTGCTCCAAGGCCTTTTAGACCCCGACGTGGTTGGAGGACCTAGGAGAAAGCACGTAAGAGAAGACATGATGTAGCTGCTCCTCCTCCTCCACCACCACCACCTCCACCTTCTTCATCTTCTGACTCAGATTATGATTTGGCACAACTTCCACGCTGGGTATATGATTTAGATGCCTCTGATGATACAAAGCGTTTAGAGTTGTTGTTCAAAGAAGACTTGGATGAAGGTCCTTCAGAGCCACCACCTCTCTCAAAGCTGCTGACAAAAGAGATGGAGAGAGTTGTGGCTGGGATGAGCCAAATCCCAGTTCCTCAATCTTCCAAGAGGTTGCCAACACCACCTACACAAGTATTCGGTCTGGTTTGCAAGAGGCTATGGCAGCCTAAGATGAAGCCCAAGGAGGTGGAGAAGATGCTGAGGACCAAGGGAGCTGGTGAAGGCACATCTGATCCCAAGGGCAAAGGGAAGAGAAAGCAGGAGTAGATGTTAGGTTGTCTGGTAGTGGGTGTTTGTTCTATGTTGGATGTTTAGGTTTTAGGTGTTTTGGTTGGATGTCCCTATGAATGTACTTTCTTCCTTAATGAATAAACTGATGTTTTTATCTTAACTTGCTCTGTACTTTAGTTTGATTCCACTGAAATAGTCCAAACATTCTATCAGCAGGAACTACAATCAGCAGAAACTGTATTAGCAATCCGTAGGAACCACTTAATCAGCAGAAATCACCCTCAGCAGCATAGTGCAAAAATATCTTTAGAAAAGATCTTAGGGTATTTACTCTGCCACCTAATACGCATTAATGGACCTACACTTTGACTTTTGCCTATAAAACAGATCCAAAACGTACACAAAACCTAATTATTCATCAATAGCAAAAATCATGAGCTCAAAACCCCAAATTATTGAACCTTCATCTGATGCTGCAATCCAAATTGAATCATCAACAAGGAGCACAGATGAATCCCTAAAAGCAGAGAAGAACCACATTACCAAAAGGCCATCTAAGAAGAAGATGAATGATGTTGGAACATCAAGCAAGGTTTCCAATCCGGCCATGTCACCGGAATCTTCTGAAGACTCTAATCCTTGGATTCCTCTCCAACCACCTCCTAGGGAGCTCATATCACCTTTCCTTTGTACTTCCTCAGATGAGGATGAACCTCAAATTCAAGCTCCCTCAACTCCAACAGGATCAGCAGAAAATTCTTCCAAACTTCCAAACTGGGGGTTTGATTCAGATCTCTCTGATGATGATGGGAAGGGCAAAGGGAAAGGAAAGGTGGAGTAGTGTAAGGGTTTAGAGTCATGATTCAAGTTGTGTCAGGGTCTGTAGTTTCACCATCTTTTTTAATAATCATTGATGATTAATGAATTTATAGTTCCCTTAACTGTTACTTTGATGTTTGTTTACTGGGTACACTTAATTATTTCAATTCCACTGATATGAGTCAATTCTACGGATGTAGTCACACCTCAGTAGTAACATTTATCAGCAGAACAGGAACATCAGCAGAAACAAAAACATCAGCAGAAACACTTATCTGCAAAACAAACACACAGAACAAAACACACAAGACAATCTAAACCTGATAATGGTTAGTATATACAACAAGTAACCTGCATAACAAAGTTAGTAAACATACAAAATACATATTCTACAAATCCTCCCCAGAGGCATAAGCCTCCCCTTAGGCCTATGCCTCCCCTCAAACATAACATTCAAGGGTTGACCATCCCAATATGGACAACTAAGTGAGTAAACCTAGGTCCATCAAAAGCCTTTGTTAGTAGGTCAGCCACATTATCATCTGTATGGATTTTAAGCACCTGAATTAAGTGTTTCTCATTTGCATCCCTAATAAAATGGTGTCTAATTTCAATGTGCTTAGTTCTATTATGATACACTGGATTCTTAACTATGCATATGGTACTTTGGTTATCAATAAAGATTTTAGTGTTCATGAAATTGAACCCATAATCAAGTAGCTGATTTTGTATCCAAAGAACCTAGCCACAGCAGTTAGTAGCAGCAACATACTCTGCTTTAGTAGAGGAATTGGCCACAATAGTTTGCTTCTTGCACTGCCAAGAAATCAAGCTTCTTCCAAGGAATTGGCAACCTCCAGTAGTGGACTTTCTATCTAAATTAGCACCAGCATAATCATTGTCACTGTAGGCTTCCAACACAAAAGGAGACTCTCTTGGGTACCAAAGACCAAGTTTTGGTTGGCCTTTAAGATACTTAAAGATCTTCTTCACTGCATTGAGGTGGGAAGTCAAGGGTGTGACTTGATGCCTAGAACAAGCATTGACTGTGATGCGCGTGGGATTGCGACCATGCAACAGGTTTTACCTCTCAAGGGATCTTGATAAGCTTGCAATCCCACCAGGCAGTGTACCTGGTCGGTGTAGTATAGTGTAGTGGTAAGTACGGGTGATTGATCGTTCTCTCACAGGGAATAGTGTTCGTTAGGATAGAAAAAACTACTCTAAAAGGTCTAAAGGTGAAGAAGATTATCTTTGTATTTTGATATTTTATGGAAAGCAAGTAAAATCTCGGGTATTGGAGGAGTGGGCGGAATTAGTTGCTAGTCAACTAACCCAAAAACTACAATTGCACGAAAAATAAAATAACTAAACTATTGTGGTTGTGAAAACTTATATGGAGACAAATGTGTTTACTTAGACTTCCTTACTCCCTAACTATCTTTTACAGGTTAATTTGTGTATGTATTACTTGCGTGGATGACGGGTGTATTCCTTAACAATTCATGGAGTGGCATACATATCTCCCCAATTCTATGAGCTCTTATCTCCTCCTACAACTATGCGTACACATAATCATAGGGATTGTAAACAGTGGCTCATGCGTTAAATACTACCTTAATAACCTAGTATGCCTTAGTTACATGTTTCTTAAGACGTTCAAGCATGTTACCATATAGGAGTATTGCCAGTTTTCTTAAGCCTAACATTGATGAAACATTCATCCCAACAAAGTAATAACACACCAATCAACCAATAATTAATAGTTAGGTTTCATTAGATCTAAGCAAACACAAGAAAAATCTAGCCTAGCATGTTAATTGAAAGACAAGCATAAGATATAATTGACTAACACATAGACATATTGATTAATTTAAGTGAGGACTTATCTTTAATTGAACATGAAGGTTTCAAGGGTGAAAAACCCTTGAAATTACAGCCAAAATCGTCTTTAGGGTTTTTCCCAAACTTGTACCAAAAGTTCCACACTAATGAATGAAAAATAGGAAAATATATATATATTTTACATTCTGACGGCGTCAGGTTATGGGTTCTGACGCCGTCAGCTCGCCGTCATTAGGGTTCTCGGATGGCCTAGATTTACTTCTGACGCCGTCACCCTTTATTATGCTCTGGGCCGTCACTCTTTAAGTTAACACCTGACGGCCTACATTTTCTAACACCTGACGCCGTCAGGTGTAAACATCTTGTTTTCTTCATAGGGCGTCTAGTGTAATCAGATTTCACTCCTTTGTCAACGTTGGCTGACGGCGTCACCTTGTGACTCTGACGCCGTCAGGTAGGAAATCCAGCTTCTTTTGAGACTTTGTCGTTTTCTTCACTTTTATGCTCCAAAAACGTCCAAATATGCATGTTTTCCAGAATTCTTCTCAAAAGTACCTAAAATGACAAAAGGAACGACTTAGGGCAATATTTGATCACATTTACTCGAATTAGGGCTTAAATGACCCCTTAAAACGGGTACACTTTTCGTCTCATCAAATACCCTTACACTTGAGATTTGCTTGTCCTCAAGCAAATAAGCTTTTATTCAAATCAAAATATGAGTTAGGGGTCATTTAACACAAATATAAAAGTAATTACAACGAGTAGTCATTCGACCCTAATCATAATAAGCACGGAAATCATACACTAGCACCTCACAAATAGTGTTTGGATACTCTCATCTCTCAAGTGTCATAGAATTATATCTCATAAATGAAAACGGAAAATATCTCTCACTACCTGTCATAGCAAACAGATTACCATAGGCTTGGGAGAGGATCAATTACTCTTCCACTATGCGTAAGCACCTAAGATAAACTATCAAAGAGGGCTTTCAAAAGGGTTATAATGTAAGGTGTAGGGATATGATAAACACGGTTTGGTTGGAATAAGGGTATTTTAATGGTGGCGAGTTAATTATCATGATCAAATACATGCACTATACAATGTTGCTAAGCCAAGACTCGACTCGATCTTAAGCTAAAAACAAATTAAAAAAAACTTAAAAGAAACATAAAAGAAACGGGATGGTAGTCCGTATGTTTTTTCTACTTTTCTTTTTCACATTTTTTTGTATTTTTCTTGATTTTTTCGATTTTTTTTTCATACATTCTTACCCTACCATCCAAAATAATACATCATAGGGGCCTCGGTTCTCCCCTTACACTTGAACTTTTACATAACTTTACAATTACTATTCTAACGACTCGAATTAAGATAATTGAAAAACTTAGAGTACTTTTAAAATATTTAGCACATATGGGGGTAATAATGTTGTTCTTCCCAATTACTCCATTACACTAGTACTTTACCCATGAGTCCCAATCGTCCCAAAACAATATGTACAAGGATATGACTCGTCTTAGCAACCATGTAATCGATTAGATAACTAACAAAGGGTTTAACAAATGTTGTCACAATAATGCACTAAAGGTGAGTGCATACAAGGTAGGCTAAGGCGATTTGGGTGTACATTTAAGTGGGGTGTAACAAATTCTCACTTTGAGTAAGATGCTCAAAGGTCGAAACGAAAAGATAGGCTCGGAGGGGTGTACTAGGGGTATCGTGTACCAAAAATGGGTACAACGCAAAGGGTGTGGGAGAATTACTTGACCAATGTAGCCAATGTAATTATAACAAAAACACGGGTGTAAAAACAAAGGGTTAATCCTAATGCCTCTTATCATGTAGTAGATCTAACTACACGAATGTAGTCTCACTTGTGGATTTGAGATGGTCCTAACGCAAGTTCTAGAATCTAAGTGCTACCGGTACACACATCATAGCATCAAAGATGGATGCTTTTCCTACCAATTCTAGGGGTGAACCTCACATATTTGGGGTGGAAAATTTTTTAGTGGTACGGTTTTGTGCTAGTCATATAATTTCCTATCCATGAGACGCTCATTAAGACCAAAGTCTCACTTCTAAATGTTGTAAAAAATTTTAAATTGGCGCTAAAATTGCCCTAACAAATATTTCTCTCGGTTTTATTACAAATTTACTATCAAACAAACAAAAATCAAGCGCAATTGTATTCTCTAAGGTGCCTTCATTTACCCCCCTTACACTTAAACCGAACATTGTCCCCAATGTTCAAATAGAAGATGTAAAAGTAAATAAAATGAAAGAATGAAATCAAATACTCCCCTGATTCGTTTGATGTGGATAGTGAGGTAACATGGTTAGATCTTCTTCCAAGAAAGATGAACGCTCAAAGCTTCCCTTCCAAAATATAAATCATCTTCTTGTCCAAAATAACCTGTTAACCTGAAAAAAAGATAAAGGCCAACCTCGCATAAAATCGGCGGTATAATCTATAATAGGATATAATGCTTGTGGAATGAATATTTTTGCAGAATTCCTGGAGATTATAAGTTAGAGAATTAACAAAAACTTTTTATTTCCGGAAGAAAAACAAAACTTTCAAAAATTGCAGAAAATTATTGCCTGACGCCGTCAGGTTGTAATGCCTGACGCCGTCAGAAATGATCTGACAGAATTCTCATGTTAAGTTTCCGGAAAAATTCTGGAAAAACTAGAGCTTACTTCCTGGAATTCCTGCAAAAATTCATTATGACTCGATACAAGCATTTGACTCAAACAAATACTAATATGTATGTTAATTTACATTGTTATGATTCATGTTCATTTGTTCTTATAAACCGATTTAGATTTCCCTTACACTTAGCTTTTGCAAAATACCTTTATATGTAGTTAAGACGAAGTTAAAAACAAAATAAAGCATTTTCACAAGTTAGTTTGAATCATGAATCAATAACAAGAAATATCATACATACGGAAACAAACAAATAAAATTAAATAAACAAACAAAGCAATAAAACAAAGCAAAGAAACCAACATCCCAGACGAGGAAAATTAAACATGCAATTAAACAGAACCAAATGTCACCAGAGTTTTAAAGGCCAACAGAGGCCGAATCCTAAACTATTACATGCCAAATTGTTCAGAATCATACATTCAAAGATTAAATTGTTCAAACATCATAAAACCAAATCATACAATCACTGAGGTGGGGGACCCTGGCGGTAGTCGTAGCCGTATGGGAGATGTCCATAGTACCCGTAGGGTGGGTAGTCCTGCTCACGTCCAGGGAAAGGGTCAATCTGCAGGTGTGGGTCCAACTGATCACGCGTAGATAAATGCTGCATCTGTCGAATAGTGTGATCATACATCCAGTCGAACCTGTCATCAACCCTGGCTCTCCAAGTGTCAACCTGACCCATCCATGCTCCCTGGTGAGCCTGCCAGTCTCCCTGACTCATGTGCCGGTAGTAGTCAGCGGTCCCGGCCTCATACCCCCCATGCTGCTGCTGTGGTGCATCCTCCTCCTCATCATCGTCATCGTCACCACCAGCCGCAGCCTGTCTAGGTGCCCACCAAGCATACTGCCCCCCAGCTAACTCCATCACTACGTTCATCTGCTTCAGGGATCTGACCCTGACCACCCTACATACTCCTGATGTGCTCAGATAGTCCCTAATCTCAGGTGTCAGGACCCTGTATGACCTAGCCAGCTTGGTGATAAACATCCCCCCATAGATCACGTCATTGCTCCTCTCCCCAACTGCACCTTGAAGGTAACTAGCTACCCAAAATGAGATGTTGCAGTAAGCCTCTTGGGAGAAAATCGTGTATACGAAGAAGAGGTCCAAAAGGGTGATCCTATGCTGGGAGCTATGCCTCCCTGATAGGGTGAATGAAATACACCGATGAGCTAGCCTAACCCTTGGGTCCCTAATAGCAGAGGCCGTAGTGCCCCCAGATGCATACATCCCATCTCCAATAGTAGGCCAAAACAGTGCACTCCTCATGTCATCCCTGACAGTCATCCCCTGACTCAAACTAGCAATGAAGGCCCCCTGGGTAGCCTCGTGTTGCCCATAAAGACCCAATCTCCAGCCCAACTCAAGAACAGAACAAGAACGGTCCTCCCCTCCTAGCCTAAAGTAAACCGATGTAGCCCCTACATCATCCCTAGCTGCCCCAACATCTAAGTAATAAGTGGCCAAAAACTCATGCACAAGCTCATCGTACACCTGCTCATGCAATCTAAACAAGCTTACCCATTGTGGACCTGTGAAGTCATCGGTCCATATGCTGTTAACAAAGGCTTGCTCAAGACCACTGTTAGCCAAGAAATTCCAATCAATGATGGCACCATGGTCGATGTCATGGTTGCGCAGTTCGTGGTACTTTGTTGTTGCCTCATTTCCATCAAAAACACCCCAACTGTTAGGATCATAGTTTTCAACTATTCAGTCAAGTCTCGGTCATTTCAGTCAATGTAATAGGTTGCTAGTATTATCTTATTTAGCTACGTTATTTAGTTAATCGTATGGTTATAGGTTAAGTCCAATAAGATGTCCAATGGGCCTAAAAGCCCACACGTTTAGAAGATAGGGAAGGAAGGGATGTCGCCCTACCTTTCACCTATATATAGGGCATCATATCTATTGTATCAAATGTTGGTTATTTTCATATCTTAAGGAAACTCTTGTTCTTTCATCTTTCATATTGATCTTAATCAACCAAGTCTATTTCTCATCTCATTTCTCTCATTTGAATACTTGTGTTTACTAAAATGGTGACCTAACAAGTGGTATCAATCGCTAGAAGAAGGTGTAGTTTATTATTTTTGTGATTATTCGAACCAAAACTTATTTTTTGTTTCGTTAGATTCAAAAATTTTCCAACTTTCTTGCTTCTTTTGTGTTTTTATCACATATTTGCTTACAAACTTGTGTTAGAAACCAAAACAAACAACAAAGTTTCAAAATTTTTGAGATTATTAGATTCGTATAAACTTGTACCTTTTTATCGAAAATCTTACAATTTTTGTTAAAAAGTTCAAGTTTGCAACTTTCATTAAGATTTCATCATTCTAATGCTAGTTGTACAAGAATCTTGGATTAAAAACTCGTTTTAGACTTGCTTTTTCACAAAAGAAAAAACGTATTTTTGGCACTCTATCGAGAACCCAAAAACCCCATTTTATCGAGAACCCAAAACCCTGTTTTATCGAGATCATTCATTCTCACTACTTAAGTTTTTTTGTTGCTTACTCAGTGATTTTCTCTCTTGTATAAGAAAGAAAACACTTA
>LBNU01027057.1:90148-104432 GCA_014162995.1 Artemisia annua | reverse complement strand
AAAACATCGTCAAAACGCTTCAGTCAACTCCTTTCTATCTGCAAACGAACAGGCCTCCTACTGAGCCTGTGGATTTAACCGTGGAACAACTGGAAACTTTGTTAGCTTCCAAACTTGCTGAAAAGGTAGAAAAGACTGATGAAGAAGCTGCATTACTTGAATCCCTGAGGGCAACAGAGTCATGTAAAGAAGCCGCTGGTACACGCAAACGTCCAAGAAAAGACGATGATCCGGACAAAGACTCACAAAGCAAAAGATCCAAGTCTATCCGCAAACCATCATCATCCAGACAACCACCAGCATCTAAGACTTCTACCCGCAAACCACAAAGTTCAGCACCCAAGTCTGGACCTACAGCAGCAGAAGAACCATTCATGCTTCAGCAAGATGATCAACAGGAGGAACCACAACATGAATTCATTCAAACTGAATCTCCTGAACCACAAGCTGGAATATCATCAACAACTCAGACCGACAAGTCTAAGAGTAAGAAGAAGCAAACCAAACGCTTTACATGGTTAGATGCTCCTGAGGCTCCTGAATCTGAATGGGTCACTACAATGATTAAAGCTCATCCACCGCTTGAAACCGAAGAACCACTCCCGGGCAACACTTTACAATACGCTCAGAGTATTCTTTCGGGTCTTCAGCTGGAAAAAGTGACGAAAGCTGAACTTAGGCGAATCAACAAGGATGCTCGTGACTTTCTTAAGGCACGATCAGGAAACAAAATAGAGCTGGACTACCATTTGCAGAACATTGCATCAGCTTTATCAGACTCCTTTGATTGGCTTAATCCGGAAAGCAACTTCGATGCCCATGGAAAACACAACGAACCGTACTTCACCGACTGGACAAAACCTTTACCTCTTCAAGGCTTTGCTGACAAGCCTAGAATTCCATATCGGTTCTTCTTCAACTATGATCTCCGCTACCTGCAACACGACATCAAAGCTTCCAAAGATCGCTACAAGTCTTCATTAAGGATTTCAGTACCAGCTGCTCGTTATGAGGTTCCAAACATTGAAGAAACCGCTCCTATTTTCAGCAACTCTATTGTGGAATACAACAGAGACGCTTTGTTTGGAATTCAGAACTGGTCAGAACGACGAAAGCTCGGCTACACTCACAGACGTGAACGTACATCCGGTGATGTGAAGAACAAAGGCCGAATCGTCGCAATCATGCAAATCCTGGAAGATAAACGGTTTGATTATGTCTACATGAAGGAAATAGTGGTTAAGAGGCAAGACGAACAGCTCTACAAGTTTTGTGAAGCCGATTTCCCACATCTTTATCTAGATGACGTAGAAGATATGTATCTGGAGAAAGTTCAAGGAAGAATGAGGGGCTTCCCAACGTCAACTCAGTACAACTTCATCTCTTCCTTGCTCATGTACATCAGACAACTGATCATCCGTGAACGTGTAGAAGATCTACAGTTAGGTGTTGAAAGCTACCAGAATCATCTCAACTTGACCAAACCACAACTCATGATCGAAGAACTACATGACGCATCTCAACTAATGATTCTCCAAAAACCAAAGTTCGGGGTTACCTACCTCAACTCAAAGAATCAGCTACGGTTCATGCGGTTCGACGAGCTTCATAAGTTCTGTGATGCTACCTTGCAAAGAGTTCGTGATGGTCTAGTGGGGAGATTGACGGACGATCTGAACAAAGTAAAAGAAGGAAAGAATACCCGTTGGAATTCTAGCACAAGAAGAATGGTAAAGAACTTCATCCATGCCATTGAAGAAAGGCTCAACCGGAGGGAACAGATCAGGAGGCTGGAAAGTTATATCGGGGTTCGTCCATCGTTTCCGATCCTGACATTTCAAAGGCCCAATGCAAAGTTCACCGACTTCAATGCCTTGACCTCATCTCAGACTTAAGCTTTTGGTATAACCTTTCATTATTTCCAATTCATTCTTGATTATTGTGAATTATTAAGGCTTGTGTACACATAACAGTGCACAACCCATACCTTGTAAAGAAAGGACCCTGTGGTACGCTTCAGTGCTACAATCCTAAGATAAGGAGCGAAGGCTTCTTACTTTTGAGTAGAATTTATCAAACTTTTCAGATTTTCACAATTCTACTCAAAAGACAAGTATTTCACCTCAATGAGTATCCACAAGTTGAGGGGGAGTACTTGTACCAAAACATCGTTCTTAAAATCTCAAATCTTTGATGATAACTCCCCATAAGACTCAAAAAGCATATTTTAATCAAAATCGTTTGCAAAAACAACATTTGATATGCTATTTTTGAGGGGGAGAAGAAGAAAATGATTAAAATATGATGTGGCAAAATTGTATCTCACTCGAGCTCGACTCAGAATTGACCCAAGAATTGACGAAACAAAAACCGTTAGTATTCGAAAGGATTTATCCGAGTAGATTGTACCGTTTCGAGAAACTCTTTCTAGACGTTACTTTGACGGGTCTAACTTCCTTTATGGAATGTTTACAACTTCAAGGTAGTTATTAGGGCTAGTTGTCACCTAAAAACTGACAATGCATCCCTTTAACTAAGCAACGTAACCGTGTCCCTCGGGTACATGTCTATTAAGAGTGGATCAATTCTAAAGTGCTAACTTCTCCCGCATGTGTTATTTTCCGCAAAATATTCATAAGCACATGTGGAGGGGGAGTATTTCATAAGAAAATAAAACCCTCAAAGTGTTATAAAATGTTTTTTTTCACAAACACTTTGAGAGATTTTCAAATGAATGGTTTCAAAAGGCATCACTAGGATAGTCATGGAGTTATAAGGTGACTAAGGTTAGGAATAACCGTCCTATGATCCGCCTAAACCGGAGGGATCTACCCAAGGACATCACCAATAGTTAGTATTTAGAAGTCCTTAGGTATGATTCGAAAAAGGAGAAATGAATGAAACGGAGAAAGAAGGGGTTGAAGAATTAAAAAGAAACGTTATGAAAAGGGTGAAAAGAAATGAGCCCTCCAAATTATTCAACCTTAGGGCAGACACCGGGTTCAATTCATATGCTACTGGTTGTTGCTAAGGCGACACCGGTATTGAAGATAAAAGACGTCATGGACCCAGTGACGCATGCACCTTAACCTTCTAGCCACTCGGGTATCTCTCAAAAGATACTTGTTTCATTCTCACGGGGAACCGTTGTAATCTATCGACCTTCTATTTAGAGTTGGTTGATATTGAAACAGGAGACCCTGCCCCAATCTCCGCATAGGAAACCATAAGTTGCACTAATTGAGTCTAGAGCCACGAGATACATCAAAGATCTCTTAGGTACACTTAGTAATCTTACATTGGTTGTTCTACATCAATGGACACCAATTGTAAATTATCGAGTCCTTCGCAGATCTTAGCAATCTGCCTAGAACGTTCATGAGGGATTTACTTAGGTATTTCTCGAATGATTGAACGGAAATCCTGCCAGGGTCAACATCAAACAGCCCTGACAGCAGGTCACTTCGGTAATTCCTCGTGGGTTACGCTTAGTGTTTATGATGGCTTCAAACGGTCTACAGTCGTGGGGTGATCTCCAGCGACTCACCTAATCGTGGGTGTACTTAGTTGTGCCCGTGTAAGCTCCTTAGGGGGTATCCGATTAGGAACGGCCTTGGCGCGAATTAGAAGGAGTCTTCACACTATGCTGTTGACGAATTCTAGTTCAAACCTGTAAGTACCGGTTGTATTATTGCTAACTGTTTTATTTCAGGTACAAATGCCATCTTGAACACCAACTTCCACATGCTCATACATACATCTCAAATGCCAAAGAAAGCTCGATGCAACATCACAGTCTAAAGAAAAGATTCTACGACAACAATCATGAATCTTCAACAACAAAGACAAAGAGCTACGAATGCATAACTACAACACAGTCAAAGATGTATGAGCATGTCGGAACGGAGCGAATTCATTGGAGACACCGAAAGTGACGTATGGCGGATTACAACATCATCTATCATTTTCACATCAACAAAGACAAAGAACAAAGAATGATGAATCACTTCTACTACAATCATTTTGAAGACGTCTAAAGCTACAAATGTCAACAGTTAAAGTCCAAAGACAAAGACGTCAAGCAACCTCGATGACCGTGACGAACTTCTATCCTTCAACAATCCTTCATGACCGATCCTTAGGGGGAGATTGTTAGGATCATAGTTTTCAACTATTCAGTCAAGTCTCGGTCATTTCAGTAAATGTAATAGGTTGCTAGAATTATCATTATTAGCTACGTTATTTAGTTACTCGTATGGTTTATGTTTAAGTTTAATAAGATGTCCAATGGGCCTTGAAAGCCCACGACTTAGAAGATAGGGAAGGAAGGGAGTGTTGCCCTATCCCTCTCCTATAAATAGGACATCATGTATCTCATTACATTTGTTGGTTAATTTCATATCTTAAGAAAACTCTTGCTATTTCATCTTTCATATTGTTATTAATCAACCAAGTCTAATTCTCATCTCATTTCTCTTATAAGATTACTTGTGTTTACTAATACGGTGACCTAACACTTTTGATGAATCGTTCAGTGAAGCTTGGGATAGATTTAAGGAGTTGTTGGAAAAATGTCCTAATCATGGTTTCTCACCCTTGCACCAGATTGATACTTTCTATAATGGGTTGTGTCATGCTGATGAAGATTCACTCAATTCTGCTGCGGGTGGAAACTTGTTAACTCGAAATATTCAAGAAGCTTTCACGATAATTGAAAATAAGGCTAGAGTTAGAACTTCAAGATGTAAAACACAAGTTTCAAGTACTAATAGCAAAGCTAATGACGAAGTAATGAGTGTTCTTACAACTCTTACAAAACAAATTAGTCTTCTTGTCAAAGATAAAGAAAAACCTCATCAAACCGTCAATGTTGTGAATCAAAGTTGTGAAACATGTGGCGGTCCACATCCGTATTATGAGTGTCCAGCAACCGGTGCCTTTGCTCACGAGAGTGTGTATGCTACAAATATGGGTGGTAACGGTTACCAACCCCAAGGAGATCGGAATCTCCTTAGCTACCGCTCGAACAATTATCTTGGACCACCACCCGGCTTCAATAACCAACCGCAAAATCAAATTGTGCCACATCGAAATAATTAAGTCAATCAAAATCAAAATCGGACAAATCATGGTTTTCAAAATCAAAACCAAGGGTTTAATCAAAATCGGGGTTTTCAAAACCAAGGGAATCAAAACCAAGGCCCGAATCAAGGGAATTTTCATAATAATCCGCATCAAGGGGATTTTCATAATAATCCAAATCAAGGGAATTTTCAAAATATTGTTAATCATGGGAATGTTAATCATGGAAATCAAAATCATGGAAATTTTCAAAATCAAGGTTTTCATCAAAATAACCGAGGGCAAAATTTCAATAATCATAATCAAAATGTTGTTCCAAATCCGTCGCCCTCGGATGAGATTCTTAAGCAAATAATGAAAACTCAAGAAATTTTGGCTAAGGAGATCCTTGATATTAAGAAGTCTTTAAATGATCGACCCTCGGGTTCGGGTACTAAATCTCTTCCAAGCAACACGATCGCTAACCCGAGGGGCGATGCTAAAGCGATCACGACACGAAGTGGTGTTTCATATGATGGACCTACGGCTCCGACTACCTCTTCTTCTCTCCCTCCCAAAGGAGTCGACCGTGAACCCGAGGTGACAACGGATACGGACCTTCCTATTAATAATGGAAGTACCGAAAACATCCAACCTCCGGCTGTCCAAATGCCTAAAGAAAAAGAAAATATGTCTAAAGGAAAGGAAAAAGTTACTTTTAAACAAGATGAACCAATTAAAACTAAACTTCCTTATCCTTCGCGTTTAAATGATCAAAAGCACCATGAGTCAATGAACTACCAAAAGGAAAATTTTTATAAAATCTTTCAAGATCTTCGATTTGATTTGAGTCTCGCGGATGCCGTTGTTTTGATGCCAAAATTTGCTTCGATGATAAAAAATTTGTTGAATAACAAAGAACAGTTGTTTGAAATGACGAAAACACCTTTGAATGAAAATTGTTCCGCGGTTCTTCTTAAAAAGCTTCCCGAAAAGCTGGAGATCCCGGCAAGTTCTTGATTCCGTGTAATTTTCCGGGGATGGTTCAATGCTTCGCCCTAGCCGATTTGGGTGCTAGCATTAACCTTATGCCTAAGTCAATGTGGAAGAAATTATCTCTTCCCGATCCTACTCCCACGTGCATGACCCTCGAGCTCGCCGATCGATCTACATCTCATCCCATTGGAATTGCCGAGGATGTCATTGTTAATATTGGAAAATTTCGTTTCTCTGCCGATTTTGTGATTGTCGATTTTGATCCCGATCCAAGGGTTCCTCTTATTCTCGGTAGAGGTTTCCTAAGGATGGGTCGTGCTTTGATTGATGTTTATGATGAGGAGATTACTTTACGAGATGGTAATGAAGCCGTCACATTTAACTTGGATCAAACGTCGAGATACTCCTCTACCGATGATTGCATGTCCGTTAACCGAATCGATATTATTGATGAAGTTTCGGAGGAGTATTCTCAAGAGCTTCTTGGTTTTTCTCATAACGTTTCAAGTGGCAATCCCACTTTTGATTCTTCCTCTACTAATAATTCTTCCTCTTCTCTTCCCAATGATAATTCTCCTTCTTCTCAACCTATTATTGCCGACTCTTCCCCTTCCCTCACTCCGTTTGAGGGAAGTGATTTCTTGTTGGAAGATGTCAATGCTTTTCTTGCTATCAACACACCGGTTGTTGATGATTCTTATTACGATCCAGAGGGAGATATTCTTTTGCTTGAACAACTCTTGAATGAAGATCCTTTTTCTCCTCTCCCTCCGAAGAACATTTGTGTTTAATAAGTTAAAGAAGTCAAAGAAGCCGAACCGACTAATGAAAAACCTCCCGAGCCCGAGCTTAAAGAATTACCTCCTCATCTTGAGTACGCTTTCTTAGAAGGAACCGACAAATTTCCCGTTATCATTTCTAAACACCTTCAAGATGAGGAGAAGAACCGTCTCTTAGATGTGCTTAAGAAGCATAAGAGTGCCATCGCTTGGCAAATTTCCGACATCAAGGGCATAGACCCTCGTTTTTGTACTCACAAGATTTTACTTGAAGATAATTACAAACCTTCCGTCCAACAACAACGACGGGTTAACCCAAAAATACATGAAGTCATTAAAAAAGAGGTTATCAAATTACTCGACGCTGGGATGATTTACCCCATTTCTGATAGCCCATGGGTTAGCCCGGTCCATTGTGTTCCAAAGAAAGGTGGTATTACCGTTGTGAAAAATGATGATAATGAGTTAATCCCCACACGTCTCGTCACCGGTTGGAGAGTGTGTATCGATTACCGCAAACTCAACGATGCGACTCGTAAAGACCATTTCCCGCTTCCTTTTATGGATCAAATGCTCGAACGTCTTGCGGGTTATGAGTTCTATTGTTTTTTTGATGTTTTTTCCGGCTATTTTCAAATTCCGATTGATCCCCAGGATCAAGAGAAAACGACTTTTACGTGCCCTTATGGAACGTTTGCTTACCGACGAATGCCATTTGGCTTATGCAATGCTCCTGGAACGTTCCAAAGGTGCATGATGGCCATTTTTCATGATTTGATTAAGAAAACAATAGAGGTCTTTATGGATGATTTTTTGGTATATGGTGATTCTTTTACGTCTTGTCTATCCCATTTAGAACAAATGCTCCAACGATGCGAACAAACTAATTTGGTTCTAAATTGGGAGAAATGTCACTTTATGGTTAAAGAGGGTATTGTCCTTGGCCATAAGATCTCTAAGGCCGGGATTGAGGTTGATCGAGCTAAAGTCGATGTGATCGCAAACCTATCTCATCCCACGACCGTCAAGGGAATTCGAAGTTTCCTCGGTCATGCCGGCTTTTACCGACGTTTTATTTAAGATTTTTCCAAGATAGCCCGACCTTTGACCCATCTTCTTGAAAAGGATGCTCCGTTTATCTTCTCAAATGAGTGCATTGATGCATTTAATATTCTAAAGAAGAAGTTAACGGAAGCTCCTATCTTAGTTGCCCCCGATTGGGACTTGCCTTTTGAGCTTATGTGCGATGCTAGCGATTATGCTATCGGGGCGGTCTTGGGGCAACGAAAGAATAAATATTTTCAACCGATACACTATGCAAGTAAAACAATGAATGACGCTCAATCTCATTACACGACTACCGAAAAAGAAATGTTAGCCGTCATATATGCCTTTGAAAAGTTTCGACCTTACCTTCTTTTGAAGAAGTGCATAGTGTATACGGATCATTCGGCTTTAAAGTACTTAATGAACAAACAAGATGCTAAACCAAGACTTATGCGATGGGTTCTCCTCCTTCAAGAATTCAATGTTGAAATTCGAGACAAGAAAGGAGCGGAGAACCTAGCCGCCGATCATTTGTCTAGACTCGAAAATCCTCATCAAAGTGTTCTCGAGAAAAAGGATATAAATGAATCATTTCCTCTTGAGACACTTGGGAGTGTATCACATAGTGATTCTAGTACCCCATGGTTCGCCGATTTTGCGAATTACCATGCGGGGAATTTCATAAGGAAAGGGATGTCGTCCCAACAGAAAAAGAAATTCTTTAAGGATGTTAAGCATTATTATTGGGACGACCCCTACTTGTTTAGAGTTTGTGCGGATCAAGTGATTAGGAGATGTGTTCACGGCAAGGAGGCCGATGAAATTCTTATGGCATGCCACAATGGACCCACGGGGGGACATCATGGTGCCAATTTTACCGCAAAGAAAGTTTTTGATTCCGGCTTCTATTGGCCGACGATATACCGAGATGCACAAGATTTGGTGAAATCTTGTGACTCGTGCCAGCGTCAAGGAAAAATTTCACAACGTGATGAGATGCCTCAAAACGCTATTCAAGTTTGTGAAATCTTTGATGTCTGGGGTATCGATTTTATGGGACCATTCCCGTCTTCGAGAGGGAATAAGTACATACTTGTGGCGGTCGATTACTTGTCTAAATGGGTTGAAGCGAAAGCGCTCCCCACAAATGACGCCCGAGTAGTGGTTAAGTTCTTGAAAAACTTGTTTTCCCGATTTGGTACACCTCGTGCTATCATAAGTGATCGTGGTACTCATTTTTGTAATGATCAATTCGCTAAAGTCATGTCCAAATATGGAGTTACTCATCGTCTTAGTACCGCGTATCATCCGCAAACGAGCGGTCAAGTTGAGGTGTCCAATCGTGGTCTTAAGAGGATTTTAGAAAGAACCGTTGATGGAAATCGTGCTTCTTGGTCCGACAAGTTGGATGATGCATTATGGGCTTTCCGTACGGCTTACAAAACACCAATCGGATGTACTCCATATAAGCTTGTTTACGGAAAGACTTGTCATTTACCCATCGAGTTAGAGCATAAAGCATATTGGGCTTTGAAACATGTTAATTTTGACCTTAAGACCGCGGGTGATCATCGTAAAATACAATTGAATGAATTGGTTGAATTGCGTGATCAAGCTTATGAGAATTCTTTAATCTACAAAGAGAAAACAAAGAGGATACATGATGAAAAGATTAAGAATCGTGATTTCAATGTAGGAGACCGAGTCCTTCTTTTTAATTCTCGATTGAGGATTTTCTCGGGCAAGCTAAAAACCCGTTGGTCTGGACCGTTCACTATTACTCATGTGTTCCCTTATGGTACCGTCGAGTTATCTCAACCCGATGGTCCAAACTTTAAGGTGAACGGTCATAGGATCAAACATTATTTCGGAGGGGATATACCACCCATGGTAGTCCTGGATCTCCAAACTTTCCCTAAGGACAAATAAATCCGGGGATCGAGTCAAGCTACGTGACTCGGTGAACAAAAACAAAGCACTTCGTGGGAGGCAACCCATGCTTATCTTTTCTATCTTCTTTCTATTTTCTTTCTAATGTGATGAGAGGAGGGGCGACCTCTTCCATTCTTGTGTTTTCGTGGTTGTTTGTGTTGTATGTCCAGGAATTTCCCGAATTATGACGACTCTCGTGCTCGTTGCTTGTCTCATCTCTACTCGAGTCTCATTCTTCATGTTTTTGGAAATCCATATTATATCCTAAATCTTATTCGGTTCATGCGGTTCGACGAGCTTCATAAGTTCTGTGATGCTACCTTGCAACGAGTTCGTAATGGTTTAGTGGAGAGATTGACGGACGATCTGAACAAGGTAAAAGAAGGAAAGCATACCCATTGGAATTCTAGCACACGAAGAATGGTAAAGAACTACATCCATGCCATTGAAGAAAGGCTCAACCGGAGGGAGCAGATTAGGAGGCTGGAAAGTTATATCGGGGTTCGTCCATCGTTTCCGATCCTGACATTTCAGAGGCCCAAAGCAAAGTTCACCGACTTCAATGCCTTGACCTCATCTCAGACTTAAGCTTTTGGTATAACCTTTCATTATGTCTAATTCATTCTCATTTATTAAGGCTTGTGTACACATAACAATGCACAACCCATACCCTGTAAAGAAAGGACCCTGTGGTACGCATCAGTGCTACAATCATAAGATAAGGAGCGAAGGCTTCTTACTTTTGAGTAGAATTTATCAAACTTTTCAGATTTTTACAATTCTGCTCAAAAGACAAGTATTTCACCTCAATAAGTATCCACAAGTTGAGGGGGAGTACTTGTACCAAAAACATCGTTTTATAACTTCAAATCTTTGATGATAACTCCTCATAAGACTCAAAAAGCATATTTTAATCAAAATCGTTTGCAAAAACAACATTTGATATGCTATTTTTGAGGGGGAGAAAAAGAAAATGATTAAAATATGATGTGGCAATATTGTATCTCACTCGAGCTCGACTCAGAATTGACCCAAGAATTGACGAAACAAAAACCGTTAGTATTCGAAAGGATTTATCCGAGTAGATTGTACCGTTTCGAGAAACTCTTTCTAGACGTTACTTTGACGGGTCTAACTTCCTTTATGGAATGTTTACAACTTCAAGGTAGTTATTAGGGCTAGTTGTCACCTAAAAACTGACAATGCATCTGTTAGGATCATAGTTTTCAACTATTCAGTCAAGTCTCGGTCATTTCAGTAAATGTAATAGGTTGCTAGAATTATCACTTTTATCTTAATTATGTTAGTTACTCGTATGGTTTATGTTTAGTCCAATAAGGTGTCCAATGGGCCTTGAAGCCCACGACTTAGATGATAGGGAAGGAAGGGAGTGTTGCCCTATCCCTCTCCTATAAATAGGACACCATGTATCTCATAATATTTGTTGGTTAATTTCATATCTTAAGGAAACTCTTGTTCTTTCATCTTTCATATTGATTTTAATCAACCAAGTCTAATTCTCATCTCATTTCTATCATTTGAATACTTGTGTTTACTAATATGGTGACCTAACAAGTGGTATTAGAGCCAGGTTCAACATCTACGATTATGTGCTGAACTCTGGGAACAGGATCTTCAAAAAGAAGTGTCTTCAATGATGGATATTTTTCAAGAAACAGAAAAATCAATTTCATTTTATCAACGTCAAAATCAATTTTTGCAAAATGAAAATGATCGTCTCTTTGAACGTGTCCTCGATTATGATATTATATCTGTGGTAATGAATTCTCTTTATGAATGTGGTACTGATATGCTTGTTTCTGAACACTGTGATGATATTGGGTTGTTGAATAAAACTGTTGAGACATTAAAAAATGAGAACATGAATCTCCGACAACAAAATGATGATGTGCAGAAAAAACTTTCAGATGAAATCTTTCAACTCAACAAAAAACTAGAATGGTGTCAAAACCAAAGTCTTGTTTTTGAACTTGAATTGCAAAATCTTAAAACTTCGACATCTTTTTCAAATGAAAATGAGGAACTTAAAAGTCAGATTTCTAAATATGAAAAAGAGATTGCTGAATTGCAAGAAGTAACAGATTTTTGGCAAAAGAGTCGAGATGAATATTTCTACTTAAACCGAAAGCTTGACAGCACAATTCAGGACAAAACGCACATCATTATTGAATTGAAGGAGAAAATTAAAAATCTTGAAAAGAAAAAGTCTGCAAATACTAAGATTGTTGCACCAGAAAAACATAGGACAGATAACACTAGTAACGATACAGCTATTCATAATTCTAACATGAGTTCTTCCACCTCTCCAGGACTAGTTATCCCTCCTAGCGTTAGCAGATCCAAGCACCAAAAAGAGAAAAAGAAGAATAGGAATTTGCGACGTAAGAGAGAGAACTTAAAAGCTATGGAAGTAGAAGCTCACCCTAGGAATTTGAATAATAATCATGTTACTATAGATTTAGATTGTGATTTGGCAACTTGTAATCCGAATCTGTCTGTAACGAATGATGTATCTCGTACTTCTTTATCGTTTAATGCATCTTGTGTGTTTTGTCGTAAATCTATGCTATCTGGTGATCACTCTAAGTGTGTTGCTACTTCTCTTTTAACACGTCTTAAGAAACTTACAAAAGGCAAAAAATCTAGGCCCACTACTGCTTCCAAATCTAAGCTAGGATTAACGCCCCCTGTAGTTTCTGAGGATGTAGTTGCTACCCCTGTAGTTAAGCCCAGCAATCCTAAGAACTTGCCTTCACTTAGCGAATTCACTAAGAAGAAAGCGCAATCTAGTTGGAAGTGGCAGCGTTGGTTAACTAAGATGCATAATTTTGCTTGGATTCCTAAAGTTGTTATATCATGTGTTTCTAACCAACCGGAACCCACTACTTCATCGGGTTCCACCCTTACCATTGTGCCATCGTCGTCTCCTTCGTGTGATGCAGGTGGTGCAAATCATTCTCTGGATTGTTGATAGCGGATGTACCCGACATATGACAGGCGATCTCAAACTGTTAAGAAACTTTGTATCAAAGTTCATTGGTACTGTCAGATTCGGGAATGATCACTTCGCTGCTATTATGGGGTATGGAGATTATGTCAGTGGGAATATTGAAATCAGCCGTGTATACTATGTTGAAGGTCTTGGTCACAATCTCTTTTCAGTCGGTCAGTTTTGTGACGGTGACTTAGAAGTTGCATTCAGGGAGAAAACTTGTTTCGTACGTGATCTACAAGGGAACGATCTAATGTCCGGCACTCGCAGCAACAGTCTTTATACCATTTCAATGTCTGATATGATTGCTTCCTCTCCCATCTGCTTACTCTCTAAGGCCGAATCTACAAAATCATGGTTATGGCACAAACGAATGTCACATCTCAACCTCAAAACCATGACTGATCTGGCTCGACACAAATTGGTTGAAGGACTCCCCAGATTCAGATACGCTAAAGATCACCTTTGTCCTGCTTGTGAACAAGGGAAGAGCAAACGTGCACATCTTGCTTCAAAACAAGAACCCAGTACAGATCATGTTCTTCAGTTATTACATATGGATTTGTGCGGACCAATGAGAGTACAAACGATCAACGGGAAACGTTACATTCTTGTCATAGTAGACGACTTCTCAAAATGGATTTGGGTCTACTTTCTTCGAACTAAAGACCAAGCTACATCCATGATAGTCACTTTTCTCACCAAAATTCAAGTTCAGCTTAGAAACACCGTCAGAATCATCAGATCAGACAATGGAACTGAATTTAAGAATCAAACCCTTCGGGATTATTTTGAGAAGGTAGGTATTGTTCATCAAACATCTATTGCTCGGACTCCCGAACAAAATGGCGTGGTCGAAAGACGAAACCGTACTTTAGTGGAAGCCGCCCGCACAATGCTGATCAATGCACAACTACCAGACTATCTTTGGGCAGAGGCTGTCTCAACCGCATGTTATACCCAGAATCGATGTATGATCAACAAACGACACAATCGCACACCATATGAACTTGTCCACAAACGTAAGCCCAATGTTCAACACCTTCATGTCTTTGGTGCGCTATGTTACCCGAACAACGATCGTGATGACTTTGGAAAGCTTAAAGCTAAGGCTGATGTAGGAATCTTTATTGGCTATTGTGAGAATTCTAAGGGTTTTCGGATATACAACCGTCGGACCAGAGAGATTCAAGAGACTATACACGCTAATTTTGATGAGCTCACTGATATGGCTTCTGAGCGCAACAGCTTAGGATCCGAACTTAACCGTTTAAATTTCCCAGATCGTTCAGATGCACCTTTACCTTTAACCCGTCAAGAATTGGAAACGTTGTTCATTCCACTGTTTGATGACTCTTTTGAGAACCGTGCACAAAATGTATCCACCGATTCCGCTGCTCAACCTGCCACTATTCCAGTGCCTGATACACCCGTTACTACAACTACTGTAGAAACT
>LBNU01027057.1:59369-89916 GCA_014162995.1 Artemisia annua | reverse complement strand
GTTTTGAACTAATTGCTTTTTCAGACGCTGATCATGCAGGGTGTATGGATACACAAAAAAGTACTTCTGGTGGCTTACAGTTTCTTGGAGACAAGCTTGTGTCTTGGCAATCTAAGAAGCAGGACTGCACTTCACTCTCATCTACTGAATCAGAATATGTGGCTATGGCTGCCTGCTGTGCTCAAATCATTTGGATGCGTACGCAGCTGATGGACTATGGCTACTCATTCGAGAAAATTCTGATGTACTGTGACTCAAAAAGTGCCATTGCTATTTCCTGCAACACGGTTCTTCATTCCAAGTCTAAGCACATCGATCTCCGATATCATTTCATCAAGGAGCATGTCGAGAAGGGTACAGTAGAGTTATACTTCGTGGGTACCGAATACCAATTGGCAGACTTGTTCACTAAACCTTTACCACCAGCTAGGTTTACTGAACTCGTTCACCGAATTGGTATGCGATGTTTGACTCCAGATGATTTAAAAACTCTTCTGGAAAACAATTAATGGAGTCAAACAACATAACTATCTTTTGTAAATAATTATTCAAAAACAAAAAGAAAAAAATGGAAAAACCATAAAATAACAAAAAGATTTTCTTTTATTTTCTTCTAGCATTTTTTATTTTAATTTTGGTTCACAAATGCAAGCACACGATCTCGTTCAACACTTTGGTCTTTCAAAATTTTCCATATTTTCACGACCAAAAGTTGAGGGGGAGAATGCTCGTCAAAATTTCTCAAATTTTACTCAAAAGACGTGCACTTGCATTAAAAGATTCTTTTTTCTTTTAATTTTGGTGGTATTTCACGGAATACATTTAAGTCAATTAAGTTTGACATTTCTTCCCGTTAGGAGATGCCTTAGAAGTTATTGTTGCCATAAGTCGTTAAGTTAACTGCTAAAACATTAAGTTAGGACTTAGTATAGAATACATGTAGTTTAGGGACTATAATTGCCAAGTTGAGAAAGATTCAAAATTACTACCTACCAAACAAACCCCCCCGTTTTTTCACTTATATCAAAAACAAAAAACACCTTTATCTCTTTACATCACACGGCCAAGAATCAAACTGCCAATCCGTTCCATAAATCTTCAAAACGTAAGTTAATTCATGATTTATACACTATTCTAAGATAGGGTTTTCATGGAATTGGAAAGTTAGTGGTTAGATTTTGCGTGGTTTTGAATTCGAGAACTAGGGTTTACGCTAATATAGAAATCCTTGATTATGATTGTTTAGGTTAATTAGACATAGGGCTTTTGTGTTTTTAACTGTCCTTATCATGTTTCCAAGCTTGAATCTTAACCTATAACATGAATTTATGGATTTCGATGATCATAGGTTTTCGCTAATTTGGGTTTTTGAGAATAAGTGTTAGTTTGTTTGATTTTAGTGGTGGGATATGTTAGTTAGGTGTATTAGAACATGTATAAATGCTTGAATTGTTCCAATTTCACATATGGTAGAATCTAGATGTTCTTGAGGATTCGTTGATTTGGGTGTTTTAAATGTGTTGTTATTTGTTCTAATTCTGTGATCCCAACATGTTTCTATATGCTTTAATTGTATGAATTCATTGATTAAACAACATGAATCCATCTAACGTATGATCTAGATAGTTTAGGGCTTATGAAAGTTATCGAAATCATGTGTGTGCTTGTTGTTTGTGTGAATAACTTTGTGATTTCGAAAGTTCTTGTATAAGAATTTTCGACAAAGTGATTTTATCGCAAACAATTATCGAAATCATTCGATAAATTATCGAAATACCTCATAATGAAAGTTATCGAGATATCTTTATAATTTATCGCAATCTTTTCAATAAATGTTTTCGAGATCATGTTGCTATCGAAATCCCTAATGCTATCGAAATCTTACAAAACTGAATTATCGCAAACCTTGGATTCATTTTATCGAGAACATTTGGTTTGCAAGTTATCGAGATCTTTCAGTTTGAAAGTTATCGAGAACAATCAATGCAAATGTTATCGAGATCACTGAATTGGAGAGTTGTCGAGATCACAGATTTATAATTTATCGAGATCACACTTAGACTAATTTTTTTAAAAATTTGTATGATATGTAAACTTTATAAAATCTAAGTTGTATTCTTGTGAACTTGTATTCATGTGATTGTGACCATTGTGACATTATTTTGTGGATGTTTAGTGATTGAGTAATCTATTAGATGTACTTAACTTGTATTATGTGTGTTGAATGCTTATCATTACGTCTTAGATTACATACAATTCATCATCGTCATAACAAACATCTCACGAGCTTAATGAAACTTGCATGCAAAATGTGAAATGAAATGGTCTTAAGTATCAAACTCGTACGCTAACTTACAAACTAACAAGTTGAATGTTTGATCTTATGACATCATATTTTCAGTTCACAATGGCTCAACCACAACAACAAACAGAAAAGGCACCCGCACAGAATCTTCCGCTTTTAACACTTGGTGAAGTAGTTCCAGCTGACTACCATGTGACCCTTGGCAAGAACAATCTTCGTTTAGACTTCAACAAGCTCAGGATTACTGAAGATTCTTGCCGGATCGTCAAAGACATTCTATTGGCACATCCGTGCAAGAGCATGCTTACGAAGTCTGCTTCTGTTCCAACCTTCCACATTCACCAGTTCTGGCACACTGCTCAGGTTAATTTGAATGATGCTTCATTCAAGGTCACTCTAGAACAACAGGAATACGAAGTTGATCTAGATGTTCTCAGGACGGTTCTAATGCTTCCTACTTCCAATGAATATGAACCGATGTTGACAGAGCTTGAAGTACTCGACTACATGATTGAGCTTGGCTATGATACAGAAGAGTCATCCAGGCTTATACTGTCCAAGTTCAACGTCAAGTATCTACCTCAACCTTGGAGAACATTTTACATGCTTATCATCAGATCTATCACGGGACGGAAGAGTGGTCATGAACATCCCCGACTATCCCATCTGCAAGTATTCTGGGGGATGATGAGCAAGGCCAACATTGACTTTGCAGATCCAATCATGAGCGACATCATCTTTCAGATCCGTACTACTGGTCGAACCATGATTCCTTTCTTAAGGTTCACCAAAATGCTCATTGACTACCTCGTTGGCAAAACTCCTGAGTTTCGCCAAAGGATGTTTGACCGTACCGAACCAAAGCACAGCATTGTGGACGATGACAAGATTGCTTTCGTCAAGTCCATTCAGTTCACTCCAAGGACCACAGGCCTGAGAATACCTGACAATCTTCTGAATGACAAGATTCTTGCATCTTCGAACTACCGAATCTACGACTTAGCCTACAAAGCTGGGAGAGTAGGCATTTCTGAAACCGAAGAAGTTCCCAGATACATAAGGGAGACTCGCAGCAAGAGAGGTGCTAAGTCTGGAAGCTCCAGTAGTACTCAAACTCCTAAACAACCAAAGTCTAAGCCTGCTGCAGCCCCAAAACGAAAAGTCATCAAGAAGAAAGTCATCACACCTGAACCATCACCACCACCATCAGAAGCTAGTGGGTCAGAATTTGGCTCCGAAACCGAAACCGACACAGATGAAGGAGGGGACTATGAAATAAGGTATGTTGCTCAAGAGGATCCTGAACTCGAACTGGCAAAACAATTAAGTTTAGAAACTCTCCATGAGCAACAACAACAACCAAGAAAAGGAATTGTCATCCGTGAACCTGGGAATGATGATGAAGAAACTGTGGAACCTGAATCTGAACCTTCAACTGACAAAGGCAAGCTGAAAAGCATAATCGTTGACACCCGATACCTGGAAAAGGAAGAGCAGAAAAAGCTCAAATTGGCTGCTCGTCTCAACCTTCAATTGCAACAAGCTCATCAGCAACAACTTGAACTCCAAGCTAGAGAAGGTGGTTCTAGCAGCACAGTGATACCTCCAACAGCAACTGAAACAACAACAGAACAACTGGAAAAGGATGCTGAGGGTAACACTATTATGAAAGATGCTGGAGTTGAAGAGGCTACAGATGAACTACAAAAGGAAACTGAGACAACAATTCCAGAGGTCGAAGCCAAAGGTCAGGAAGAAGAGGAGTTGAGTAAGAAAACCTCAGAGGAACCGGCAGAAGAAAATCTTGATGATCAACCCCATGATCAAGATCAAGATGATCAATTCTTCGACACCGATATGCCATCACCGCCAAAGGATAGGTCTCCAACACCGGAACGACCTCCAATCCCTCAAGGTACACCACCTAAAGATCCATCTCCACCTCACTCTGAATCAGATAGAGAAGCAGAATCATCATCATCATCATCAGACCAGTCACCACCACCACCACCACCAAAAGCAAAAAGACCAAGAATGAAGAAAGCCAGTCTGAGAACTACAAAAGCATTTTTACGGGCAAAGCATATTGCGGGATCTTCAAGGACTAGGAGAACACCACAACAACACGATGGTGATCTTCAAGACCAAATGAAGAAAATGACTACACTGGTTACTCAGCTCTCTGATAAAGTACAGGAGTTAATGCAGACTAAAGCTCAAGTTGACAAGTACATGACAGCAGATATGGAAGAGATGATCAAAGACTACACCAAAGAATACTTGGGTGAAAATCTTGTATCTACAGTAACTCCAGAGTTGTCTGAACTGCTGAAACCCATCAGAAATGAGCTAGACATCAGGATTCGTAAAAACATCGTCAAAACGCTTCAGTCAACTCCTTTCTATCTGCAAACGAACAGGCCTCCTACTGAGCCTGTGGATTTAACCGTGGAACAACTGGAAACTTTGTTAGCTTCCAAACTTGCTGAAAAGGTAGAAAAGACTGATGAAGAAGCTGCATTACTTGAATCCCTGAGGGCAACAGAGTCATGTAAAGAAGCCGCTGGTACACGCAAACGTCCAAGAAAAGACGATGATCCGGACAAAGACTCACAAAGCAAAAGATCCAAGTCTAGCCGCAAACCATCATCATCCAGACAACCACCAGCATCTAAGACTTCTACCCGCAAACCACAAAGTTCAGCACCCAAGTCTGGACCTACAGCAGCAGAAGAACCATTCATGCTTCAGCAAGATGATCAACAGGAGGAACCACAACATGAATTCATTCAAACTGAATCTCCTGAACCACAAGCTGGAATATCATCAACAACTCAGACCGACAAGTCTAAGAGTAAGAAGAAGCAAACCAAACGCTTTACATGGTTAGATGCTCCTGAGGCTCCTGAATCTGAATGGGTCACTACAATGATTAAAGCTCATCCACCGCTTGAAACCGAAGAACCACTCCCGGGCAACACTTTACAATACGCTCAGAGTATTCTTTCGGGTCTTCAGCTGGAAAAAGTGACGAAAGCTGAACTTAGGCGAATCAACAAGGATGCTCGTGACTTTCTTAAGGCACGATCAGGAAACAAAATAGAGCTGGACTACCATTTGCAGAACATTGCATCAGCTTTATCAGACTCCTTTGATTGGCTTAATCCGGAAAGCAACTTCGATGCCCATGGAAAACACAACGAACCGTACTTCACCGACTGGACAAAACCTTTACCTCTTCAAGGCTTTGCTGACAAGCCTAGAATTCCGTATCGGTTCTTCTTCAACTATGATCTCCGCTACCTGCAACACGACATCAAAGCTTCCAAAGATCGCTACAAGTCTTCATTAAGGATTTCAGTACCAGCTGCTCGTTATGAGGTTCCAAACATTGAAGAAACCGCTCCTATTTTCAGCAACTCTATTGTGGAATACAACAGAGACGCTTTGTTTGGAATTCAGAACTGGTCAGAACGACGAAAGCTCGGCTACACTCACAGACGTGAACGTACATCCGGTGATGTGAAGAACAAAGGCCGAATCGTCGCAATCATGCAAATCCTGGAAGATAAACGGTTTGATTATGTCTACATGAAGGAAATAGTGGTTAAGAGGCAAGACGAACAGCTCTACAAGTTTTGTGAAGCCGATTTCCCACATCTTTATCTAGATGACGTAGAAGATATGTATCTGGAGAAAGTTCAAGGAAGAATGAGGGGCTTCCCAACGTCAACTCAGTACAACTTCATCTCTTCCTTGCTCATGTACATCAGACAACTGATCATCCGTGAACGTGTAGAAGATCTACAGTTAGGTGTTGAAAGCTACCAGAATCATCTCAACTTGACCAAACCACAACTCATGATCGAAGAACTACATGACGCATCTCAACTAATGATTCTCCAAAAACCAAAGTTCGGGGTTACTTACCTCAACTCAAAGAATCAGCTACGGTTCATGCGGTTCGACGAGCTTCATAAGTTCTGTGATGCTACCTTGCAAAGAGTTCGTGATGGTCTAGTGGGGAGATTGACGGACGATCTGAACAAAGTAAAAGAAGGAAAGCATACCCGTTGGAATTCTAGCACAAGAAGAATGGTAAAGAACTTCATCCATGCCATTGAAGAAAGGCTCAACCGGAGGGAGCAGATTAGGAGGCTGGAAAGTTATATCGGGGTTCGTCCATCGTTTCTGATGCTGAAATTTCAGAGGCCCAATGCAAAGTTCACCGACTTCAATGCCTTGACTTCATCTCAGACATAAGCTTTTGGTATAACCTTTCATAATTTCAAATTCATTCTCATTAATTATGTATTATTAAGGCTTGTGTACACATAACAGTGCACAACCCATACCTTGTAAAGAAAGGACCCTGTGGTACGCTTCAGTGCTACAATCCTAAGATAAGGAGCGAAGGCTTCTTACTTTTGAGTAAAATTTATCAAACTTTTCAGATTTTCACAATTCTACTCAAAAGACAAGTATTTCACCTCAATGAGTATCCACAAGTTGAGGGGGAGTACTTGTACCAAAACATCATTCTTAAAATCTCAAATCTTTGATGATAACTCCCCATAAGACTCAAAAAGCATATTTTAATCAAAATCGTTTGCAAAAACAACATTTGATATGCTATTTTTGAGGGGGAGAAACAGAAAATGATTAAAATATGATGTGGCAAAATTGTATCTCACTCGAGCTCGACTCAGTAATGACCCAAAAATTGACGAAACAAAAACCGTTAGTATTCGAAAGGATTTATCCGGGTAGATTGTACCGTTTCGAGAAACTCTTTTTAGACGTTACTTTGACGGGTCTAACTTCCTTTATGGAATGTTTACAACTTCAACGTAGTTATTAGGGCTAGTTGTCACCTAAAAACTGACTATCCAAACGTTTCACATGGTTAGATGCTCCTGAGGCTCCTGAATCAGACTGGGTTACCACAATGATCAAAGCTCATCCACCGCTAGAAACCGAAGAACCACTCCCGGGCAACACCTTACAATACGCTCAGAGTATTCTTTCGGGTCTTCAGCTGGAGAAGGTGACAAAAGCTGAACTAAATCGGATCAACAAGGATGCTCACGATCAGGAAACAAAATAGAGCTGGACTACCATTTGCAGAACATTGCATCAGCTTTATCAAACTCCTTTGATTGGCTTAATTCGTAAAGCAACTTTGATGCACATGGAAAGCACAACGAACCGTAATTCACCGACTGGACCAAACCTTTACCTCTTCAAGGCTTTGCTGACAAGCCTAGAATTCCGTATCGGTTCTTCTTCAACTTCGATCTCCGGTACCTGCAACACGACATCAAAGCTTCCAAAGATCGCTACAAGTCTTCATTAAGGATTTCAGTACCAGCTGCTCGTTATGAGATTCCAAACATTGAAGAAACCGCTCCTATTTTCAGCAACTCTATTGTGGAATACAATAGAGACGCTTTGTTTGGAATTTAGAACTGGTCAGAACGACGAAAGCTCGGTTACACTCACAGACGTGAACGTGCATCCAGTGATGTGAAGCACAAAGGCCGAATCGTTGCAATAATGCAAATTCTGGAAGACAAACGGTTTGATTATGTCTACATGAAGGAAATAGAGGTTAAGAGGCAAGACGAACAGCTCTACAAATTTTGTGAAGCCGATTTCCCACATCTTTATCTAGATGACGTAGAAGATATGTATCTGGAGAAAGTTCAAGGAAGAATGAGGGGCTCCCCAACGTCAACTCAGTACAACTTCATCTCTTCCTTGCTCATGTACATAAGGCAACTGATCATCCATGAACGTGTAGAAGATCTGCAGTTAGGTGTCGAAAGCTACCAGAATCATCTCAACTTGACCAAACCACAACTCATGATCGAAGAACTACATGACGCATCTCAACTAATGATTCTCCAAAAACCAAAGTTCGGGGTTACTTACCTCAACTCAAAGCATCAGCTACGGTTCATGCGGTTCGACGAGCTTCATAAGTTCTGTGATGCTACCTTGCAAAGAGTTCGTGATGGTCTAGTGGGGAGATTGACGGACGATCTGAACAAAGTAAAAGAAGGAAAGAATACCCGTTGGAATTCTAGCACAAGAAGAATGGTAAAGAACTTCATCCATGCCATTGAAGAAAGGCTCAACCGGAGGGAACAGATCAGGAGGCTGGAAAGTTATATCGGGGTTCGTCCATCGTTTCCGATCCTGACATTTCAAAGGCCCAATGCAAAGTTCACCGACTTCAATGCCTTGACCTCATCTCAGACTTAAGCTTTTGGTATAACCTTTCATTATTTCCAATTCATTCTTGATTATTGTGAATTATTAAGGCTTGTGTACACATAACAGTGCACAACCCATACCTTGTAAAGAAAGGACCCTGTGGTACGCTTCAGTGCTACAATCCTAAGATAAGGAGCGAAGGCTTCTTACTTTTGAGTAGAATTTATTAAACTTTTCAGATTTTCACAATTCTACTCAAAAGACAAGTATTTCACCTCAATGAGTATCCACAAGTTGAGGGGGAGTACTTGTACCAAAACATCGTTCTTAAAATCTCAAATCTTTGATGATAACTCCCCATAAGACTCAAAAAGCATATTTTAATCAAAATCGTTTGCAAAAACAACATTTGATATGCTATTTTTGAGGGGGAGAAGAAGAAAATGATTAAAATATGATGTGGCAAAATTGTATCTCACTCGAGCTCGACTCAGAATTGACCCAAGAATTGACGAAACAAAAACCGTTAGTATTCGAAAGGATTTATCCGAGTAGATTGTACCGTTTCGAGAAACTCTTTCTAGACGTTACTTTGACGGGTCTAACTTCCTTTATGGAATGTTTACAACTTCAAGGTAGTTATTAGGGCTAGTTGTCACCTAAAAACTGACAATGCATCCCTTTAACTAAGCAACGTAACCGTGTCCCTCGGGTACATGTCTATTAAGAGTGGATCAATTCTAAAGTGCTAACTTCTCCCGCATGTGTTATTTTCCGCAAAATATTCATAAGCACATGTGGAGGGGGAGTATTTCATAAGAAAATAAAACCCTCAAAGTGTTATAAAATGTTTTTTTTCACAAACACTTTGAGAGATTTTCAAATGAATGGTTTCAAAAGGCATCACTAGGATAGTCATGGAGTTATAAGGTGACTAAGGTTAGGAATAACCGTCCTATGATCCGCCTAAACCGGAGGGATCTACCCAAGGACATCACCAATAGTTAGTATTTAGAAGTCCTTAGGTATGATTCGAAAAAGGAGAAATGAATGAAACGGAGAAAGAAGGGGTTGAAGAATTAAAAAGAAACGTTATGAAAAGGGTGAAAAGAAATGAGCCCTCCAAATTATTCAACCTTAGGGCAGACACCGGGTTCAATTCATATGCTACTGGTTGTTGCTAAGGCGACACCGGTATTGAAGATAAAAGACGTCATGGACCCAGTGACGCATGCACCTTAACCTTCTAGCCACTCGGGTATCTCTCAAAAGATACTTGTTTCATTCTCACGGGGAACCGTTGTAATCTATCGACCTTCTATTTAGAGTTGGTTGATATTGAAACAGGAGACCCTGCCCCAATCTCCGCATAGGAAACCATAAGTTGCACTAATTGAGTCTAGAGCCACGAGATACATCAAAGATCTCTTAGGTACACTTAGTAATCTTACATTGGTTTTTCTACATCAATGGACACCAATTGTAAATTATCGAGACCTTCGCAAATCTTAGCAATCTGCCTAGAACGTTCATGAGGGATTTACTTAGGCATTTCTCGAATGATTGAACGGAAACCCTGCCAGGGTCAACATCAAACAGCCCTGACAGCAGGTCACTTCAGTAATTCCTCGTGGGTTACGCTTAGTGTTTACGATGGCTTCAAACGGTCTACAATCGTGAGGTGATCTCCAGCGACTCACCTAATCGTGGGTGTACTTAGTTGTGCCCGTTTAAGCTCCTTAGGGGGTATCCAATTAGGAACGGCCTTGGCGCGAATTAGAAGGAGTCTTCACAATATGCTATTGATGAATTCTAGTTCAAACCTGTAAGTACCGGTTGTTTTATTGCTAACTGTTTTAACCCTTAAGTTCTCCACCAAGTTCCTCTTTTAAAACAATAAAAAATCGTCCTATATATATAGATAATACGGGCTGACGGCGTCAGCCCAAGGTGTGACGCCGTCACGCCGACGATTAGGGTTTTGTGATGGCCTTCATGACGTCGTCACGCCGCCTTATTCCAGATCTGACGGCCTTCCCTGACGCCGTCACCAAACTAAGCCAAAAACTCTCTGGCCCGTCACGAGTAACTTCCAATTCTTCACTTCATTTGTTCCTGACGTCGTCACGATGAAGCTTGTGACGCCGTCACCTTCTGTGCACTTTAGGGTCTTTTGAGATTTTGTTGTTTTCCACACTTTTTCACTCTGAAAACGCCCGAAAATGCTTCTTTTGTGATTTTCTCCTCAAAAGTACCTAAAATGAGAAAAGAAACGACTTTGGGTGAAATCCGATCCAATAATATACGAATTAGGACTCAAACTGACCCCTAAAAACGTAGCATTTTTCGTCTCATCAGTTTTCTTTGTGAATCATTTTCTTTGTGACTCATTTTTGTCATCATCGGGGCAATAATTTACCAAATTAACGGATTGATAATAATCTTGGATCTCATCCTACTTTCTTTTTAATTCCCATTATAATCGTCATTTAAGCCTTGTGTAATCATCAAATTCTCTATGCACCCATTCCCAGAAAGTAGTATTCGATGCTCCCTTTAGCCCCTTCAAGTATTCGATTCTACCTTTTTTCTTGTAGAGCCTCTGCCCTACGTGGGCAGTCTTCAACTTTGTCATACCAATCGTAGTCTTCAAAGTAAACATCGTTGCCAACTCGTTTCATTCCAGTTATGCTTCCTCCATTGCATGTCCCATCATTCTTCCAATCACAAGTTGGCCAGTCACTACTTCCATCATTGAAACGGAAGTTTTTGACTTCGTCATAAGTTTTGAATCCTGGTAGATCTCCCGTGAGCACATCAGCGACAATTTGAAGAAGGTAATTAAATTCCTTGAATTGTTTGCACAAGGGCGTCTCATAGTCAAATACATCAATGTCTATGATGAACAATTCCTCAATGCCTTCCTTAATAGTTGAACCATCGTATGATGAATCATCGTTTCTATCGACTTCTTCATCTTCCCCTCTCATCCAATATACCCATAGTACATCTTTAGTGGCTCGATCTATNGAAGGTAATTAAATTCCTTGAATTGTTTGCACAAGGGCGTCTCATAGTCAAATACATCAATGTCTATGATGAACAATTCCTCAATGCCTTCCTTAATAGTTGAACCATCGTATGATGAATCATCGTTTCTATCGACTTCTTCATCTTCCCCTCTCATCCAATATACCCATAGTACATCTTTAGTGGCTCGATCTATGGTTTTATGGTTATTCAACTTACTAGCTACCCAATCTGAAAAATTAACATTGTTAGGATCATAGTTAATGTCAGAGCTAGTATTACCAATCATTTTCCTTCTTATTTCCATGAACTCATTGAATTGCTCTTCAAAACTTCGTGTCAGCCATGAGGTTACTATGCGTTTAACTTCATCCATAGGATCAAATTCTGGATCCCCATATTTAAGTTCAAGCCATTCTTCAAAAGAAATATCCGTCAACCTTATTAACTTTTTATGAAACAGAATCTCCGATTCAGCATAAATTCTTTCATCATCCAGGTTGCATTTGTCTAATCCCCAATACTGTTTGGAATAAGGCATAAAAGAAAGTTGTATAGGTTGGATATTTCCTTTATTTTAGTTTTGTTTGCTTGATTTGGTCATCGCATTAGTGGAATTCATGTATTCAATTTGAAACTTCCTATGTTTTTCCTCGGTAGTAGTCCAAACTAATCCTTTGGATTCAATGATTGGCCATAAGAGGAGCAATTCATCTTCAGTGTAGCTCATTAGTAAGTCATAAGTGAATATACCATCTTCTATGCTGGTTAAGCGTTTGAATTCCATAAACGTAGTTTCAAGAGGAGTTTCCTAAGAACATAAATCAGCATCAATCGTCAGTATATTGAAGTTGACATCTTCATAAACTTCCAATGAGAAAACGGGCATGATGGTTTGAGATTCGGATTTGAGCAAAGCATCGATCGTATGTAAGTTGCATGCAATAGCATCGAAATTTTCAAGTGAATCCGAAAACAACAATTCTTTCTTCAATTCTGAGTTTTTAGTATCGATATTGCTTGGAACTCACTCAAGTTAACTTCATAGTTATCACACTCATCATCACTTTCCAGAATTAATAGCTTCTTGGTGCGAGACTTTTCACGGTGCTTATTCTCCTTGTGCTCCATAGCAAGATATTCGTTCATTGATATATCTTCCATAGTAATACCTGTCATCATAGTTAAAATCGTCAGTAGGATTTGTTCACTGGAAGAGAGATTGATAAATTAGGGAACAAATATAAAGGATAAAAGTTGCTGATATNAAGTTAACTTCATAGTTATCACACTCATCATCACTTTCCAGAATTAATAGCTTCTTGGTGCGAGACTTTTCACGGTGCTTATTCTCCTTGTGCTCCATAGCAAGATATTCGTTCATTGATATATCTTCCATAGTAATACCTGTCATCATAGTTAAAATCGTCAGTAGGATTTGTTCACTGGAAGAGAGATTGATAAATTAGGGAACAAATATAAAGGATAAAAGTTGCTGATATCTGCAGACGATGCGCCGTATCCTTGAAAAGGGATACGCCGTATCTTATTACGTTAAAAATTAAATCAGACTTTTATTCAGAAATAGATACGCCGCTTTTTGAATTAGAATGCGGCGTATCAGTTAAACATCAAAAATCAGTTAAATTTATAAAAATTAAATGCGCCGGATAAGCAGAAGCTAATGCGCCGTATTTTCGTTACGTTTCAAAATACAAGATATTTGATTTGGTGATGCGCCGTATCGAAAAAATCGATACGTAGCTTCTGTTTAATTAATTCGTAAAATGTTTTTAATTTAAATATATAATACGCCGTATCTGCGAAAACAGATGCGTCGTATGGCGTTAGGGTTTCGAAAGATTTTCTTATTAAAGACAGAATACGCCGTATCTTGGGGAAAGATGCGCCGTACTCGAACTATTAAACGCATTGTATTAAAAAAATTAAAATGCAATACGCCGCATCTGAGTTACAGATGCGCCATATCGTTTGTATCAGCACAATACAACGACAGCAGTTAATGCATAAAAACAAAAAAAATAAAATAAAGTAAATAAAAATTACAGAAAAGAAAAACAAACAAAAATAGAAAATATGCAAATTATACAATGAATGCAATCTAACTAATATACAACAAGTTAGTGGTTAGTATCTAAAAACCTAATAAAAAGAAAAATCTAATTAAAATACTAATCAAATTAACAGATAATAACAATTCACTCCCCGGCAGCGGCGCCAAAAACTTGATGCACGTGATGTGTCGTTGCGCTTTAGCAGTATTAATGCCTACTCAAGTTTTAAATTTATATTTAGCCGACTTATCAATAACATACACACTTAACGAGAAGTGTACCCGGTCAATATGAATATAATGGTAAGTAGAGTGTCGATCACTAAGAGTGGAACGTATTATCTAATTAACCTAATTAGTATTTTAATATCCTAAGTTAGTTTTACAGCCTAATCTAACGAAAGGGGGTTCAGCCTGAGAGACTGGCACAGATTTGGTTATATTAAACAGTAAATTAAACTAATGAGCACGAATCAGCGAATAGCGTACACGTACACAGATAGATAATTAGAAGCAGAAGAAGGCGTGTCCTGATAGTTAAGTAGCTTGTCACTTGTTTTATTGCTAGTTTTATATGAAGCGTATCGTAATCTAATCTGTCTTGTTCGATCTCATTATATCGGCGAGTAAACCCTTAATGATCACTTATACCTATCCTACTTATCTAAGGACATCAGCTTAAGCAGGCGAGGAGCAGGTATGGCAGCCTACAGGCTCAGCTAGAGACAAAGGTTATCAAAGCACTAATATAAGTCACCAAAAACATCATCATATAAACTTTAATTGATGGGAAAGCAATTTTAAGAGGAGCAGTATGGTGGCCACAAGCCCATCAATCCTAATGAATTAAAGCGTACTATTACAATAAAACAAAACTACTTAATGAATTAAATACATGCATTACCTTCTTACAGCTTTAATATCTTCGTTTAGGGTATGTCTTGTGTTGCTTTTTCGACTGAACTAGGGCTCCTTAGGGTTATGTTACACACAAAATTCGTCTAGGTCTTGGGGTATTTATAGTTTCTGTCTGAGGGCTCGATGCGGCACATTGAGTTAGTAGATGCAGCGCATCCACTTAACTTCACATGGGGTCCAAGATTAATATATTCTGGAATATGCGTACACCGTCTTCAGATGCGGCGTATCTTGATTCTTGTGTCCGGCGCATGTCCTTCAGTATCTTGGATTGTATCTGGTGAAGTCTTGATAGTGGTACGCCATATGTCAGAAGTGTAATGCGGCGTATCTGGAGTAGAATGAGCTTGATCTTCTTCGTTGACCAAAGTTTTATATGCGGCGCATAATAGAATTACATACGGCGCATTCTTCAAAGTCAGCCAATGGTCTTCGAATTCATCTAAGTATGATATTGCGGCTTATCCGTAGAGAGAGATACGGTTAGTTTTTCGAGAACCAACAGTATAAGGGGCATGAAGCGCATTGCAAGCTGTATGAAGCCTTGGAGAGATCCATTCTTCAGGACAACGCTGAACAACTCCACAAAGACATGGAAAAAGAACAGAAGAGAAAAAGGAAACACCAGAGTCACCCTCAGCATCCTCCTTCAAATCCACCACCACCTCCACCTCCCGGCTCATCTGGACCCACAGGTTCATCAGGTCAATCTGGAGGTTTTGTGGCTAAGTATATGCCACCACCTCCACCTTCTTCATCAAGGAAGCCATCCTCCAAGAGATCTGACAAAACATCTTCATCAAAGCAAACCCAGCATACAACATATGCAGCATGGACAACGATCGACACTGGAACTGCTGACATAGCCTCACCGATTCATGATGATCGGGTGATTAATGAATAATCAATCGTGTCTCATGCTGCAGTATATTCAGACGTTGATCATGCTTTCACTCAAATACGTTGAATAGTTATGATTGCATCATCATTTGTTGGAAACATCATAAAAAGAATGTTAGCATTAGGTTGGTTTAGATGTCAAAAGGTCCCATCTTTGTTTGTGACTGAACAATCAATATCATGGCCATTAAGTATGTACTGCATGTGCCTTNGATGATCGGGTGATTAATGAATAATCAATCGTGTCTCATGCTGCAGTATATTCAGTTGAAGATGACGATGATGCTTCTACTGCCCACATATCACAAAAGGATGAATGGTGGCAATCAATCTCCAGAGCTGATGATGCTCCTTCTGTCAAGCTTTCCTAAGAAGAGTTGCAAGCCTGTATTAGACCGAAGACTGCTAAGCTACCGACTACTGAGCCAACATGGTCAGTTTCTCCATCAGATCAACCAGTCTCAGACAACAACTGGGCCAATGTCATCACCAACAGCTTCGTTCCTCCAGCCGAAAACTCACTGCTTTCTCAAACCGAAGATATGGGGATATTTATCGCATGGTTTTGCAAGCAGCGAGGAATAACAAGATTGAAGCAGAAAGATCTGGAAGGACCGGCTTATGACATTGTCAAGGTATTTCATCCGGATGTTACTCATCTTCAATTTCAGATGGAGGAATGTCATAAGATGTTCAATGATCTGGTCAGTGAAGAAATTACCCACCACAGTTACAGCAAGCCACTCCCATTGGGAGGATCTCCTGGGCATGTCACCATTCAAGCGGACTTCTTCTTCAACAAAGATCTTGAATATCTACGGTTTGGAAGGAAACAACGTAAGTATGCTGTATCCATCACCAAAAAGAAGGCTGCACGCTACAATGACACTGGGTTGGAGCAGATGGTACCGGACGGGATGTGGATAAAAGAAGAATGTAAGTATGATGTTCCAGCAGCTTTGCGTATATCACATTGGTGGTTCAAGAAGCACCAGTTCTATGTTGAAAGATTCAAAGCCAAGGGAGACAAGAAATCTGTTCGCTCGCCCCTTCAAATCATCAATGTAGTCAAAGTCAAGATTCACTCCATTTATGGGTAAAATTTCTTGAAGTCCATTGTTCTACGCCGTGCAGATCTTCGGGACTACGAGTTCTCTGTAGGTGATTTCAAGCATCTCCGTCCCAATGATTTTGAAGACTTGTATCTACTTCACATCCAAGGAAAACTACATCATCTAGCACCACATGAAAAGAAGACACTGGTGTTTGCTGTTCTTCATTGGATAAGGGGACTAGTCATAAGGAAGCGAGTCGAAGATCTTCAGCTTGGCATCGAAAGCTACCAGATGCAACTGAACCTCACCAAGCCACAATGGAAAGTCGGTAACTTGGAACCGGTAGCTGACTTCACTGTCATTGACTCTCCAAGAGCGGTGGTGTATAGAGGCAAGTACAATGTTCCCGTGGTCATGCGTAGTGATGAATTACACAAGTTAAGCGATGGCACTTTGGAAATGGTCGATGAGGCACTGGACTTCCGCGTGAAAGAATATCAGGTCTACTCTACCAGACCCGAAAGATACACCAGCCAATGGACGGATCATGACTTGAAAGTGAACAACGAATTTCTTAATGCCATTTGTCACCGTATGAAGATGAGGAGGATCTACCGCAGCCTTGAGTGCTACGTGGGGGGTAGGGTTCGTGATGGAGACTACATGCTCCTCCGAAGAACAGAGTGAATCGTCGGGTTATTTTTTGTTATCACCTAGTTTTATTAGTTAATTTGGGTGATGTAATAGTGACATTATGTAAACGTTGAACTTTATATGTAATTATGAATGTTTGTGAGTTTCTATTTCACTATGTGTGGATACTTCGATTTGATGTACGTTTCAGTGCATCACTTCTAGAAAAAGAAGAGAAGTCTTCTTTCATCCCAAAATCTCTCTCTTATGATTCTTCAAGAGAGTTTGTGGTTTACAAGGTGGCTATTGGACTTAAATTTTTACATATACCTTACCGCTCAACCTAATGACTCCAATTCTTTAAATAGAAATCGGGTCATTAATTGAGGGGGAGCGTATTTGCTCAAAATTTCGGCACCTTTAAAAACTTTGTGCACCAGCAGCAGTGAAAAAGTGTCTAAAATCAGTACATGTTAAAATTTTACCACATTTTCTCCAATTTTTTTCTAAAATCATTTAAATCAATTGGGATCACAAAATCTCAAAAGATTTGAAATTTTTTGATCGGGGGAGAGAATGTGATTTAAATATGAAATCTGATTTATAATGTGATGTTTTTGGACTATAATGTACGCTCTCCCGTATGTGCTAAAATTTTTAAGGTTTTTAAAATTTTAAACTTGAACCAATGCACATATTGAGGGGGAGCAAAATGGTTTGTGATGAATGAAATAATTTTGGCATCTCGTTTGAGCGTGGCTCAGATTTGACTCATGAATTGACGAAACACAAACGTTAGAATTCGAAAGGATTTATCCAAGTAGAAAGTACCATTTCGAGAAGCTCTTCTTAGATGTATACTTTGACGGGTCTAACTTCCTTTTTAAGGAATGTTAAAAACTTCAAGTTGGTTATTAGGGCTAGTTATCACCTAAAAGCTGATAATGGATCCCTTTAACTAAGCAACATAAACGTGTCCCTACGATATATGTCTATTAAGAGTGGATCAATTCGAAAGTGCAACTCACCCCGACATACGCAAATTTCTATCTAAAACCTATGAGCACATGTTAAGGGGGAGCATTTGAAAAGTTATAAAACACTCAAAGTGTTAACAAAATGTGTTTCTTAATCATAAACACTTTGAGAGAATTTTCAATGATATGGTTAAATGGCGATTGTGGAAAGATACCAAAAGACCGACCAATTTACTTTAATGCATGGAGTTATAAGGATGGTAAGGTTAGGTATATGTTTCCATGATCCACCAGAACCGGAGGGATCTTCCCAGGGACAATCCAATAGATAGATTAGAAGTCCTTAGGAATGATTGAAAAAAGGAGAAAAGTGAGAAAGGGAAGAGTGCCGACTGAGATTGAGCTAGGACTGGAACAAACCCAATAAGGTTCTAGTAATGAAGTCTCGGTATGCACTAAAGGGGTTGAAGAATTAAAAAGAAATGAAATGAGAAAGGGTGAAAAGAAATAGCCCTCCAATTATTCAACCTTAGGGCAGAAACCGGGTTCAATTCATATGCTGCTGATTGTTACTAAGGTAACATCGGTATTGAAGATAAGACATCATGGACCCAGTGACGCACTGCATTAAACCTTCCAGCCACTCAAGTTCTCTTAAAAGAGCTTGTTTCATTCTCACGGGGAACCGGTGTAATCTATCGACTTGTCTCTTAGAGCTAGTTGATATTGAAATAGGAGAACCCTCCCTAGTCTCCGCATAGGATAACCAATGTGCACTTATCGAGTCTAGAGCCAAGAGATGCATCAAAAGATCTCATAGGAACACTTGATACTTCTACACTGGTTGTTCAACATTAAGGACACCAGTTGTAATATTTTGAGTCCTACGCAGATCTTAGCAATCTGCCAAGAACACTTATGAGGGAATATACATAAGTATTTCCCAGTGATTGAGTGGAAACTCCTGCCAGGGTCAACATCAAACAGCCCTGACAGCAGGTCACTTCGGTAATCTCTTGTGGGTTACGCTTAGTGTGTACGGTGGTGTTCCAAAAGGTCTACAGTCGTGGGGTGATCTCCAGCGACTCACCTAATCGTTGGTGTACTTCGGTATGTCAGTGAAAGCCCTTTCGGGGGCATCCGATTAGGAACGGCCTTGGTAAGGATTAGAGAAAGTCTTCACACTATGCTGTTGACGATCTCGAAGTCCGAACTTGTAAGTGCTGGTATGTTTATTACTAACCAAGTTTTATGCAGCTCAACATACCAAACTTATCATTTTCACCACCATCACTCTAGTTCCACATGCTCATACCGACATCTAAAAGGAGTATTCAGACCGATTCAACCATGGAGATTCACTCAACAAAGATATATGGGCATGTGGAAAAGGCGTACTCCCACCAGAGACAAAGAAGTTGGCGGTTGCTGCTGATTGCTGAAAAGATGCCGATTCATCACCTCATGCTTACACTTCAACATCAAATCTAAAGAAATCATGATCATGGAATGGGCTTCAACTATGCTTCCACAACTCTGATGCAGAAGATCATGATGCAGAAAAGTGTGAGCATGACAACACAAAGACAATCACAACATCACAAAGAGACACTTCCACTCAAAGATGACTTGAAGCTACTTATTTGGATGATGAACAAGAAGCAATATCTAAGATCATCTTATACATCAAGCAAGTCATCTTGAGTCCGCTGCTGAAAGCACAAAGTTCATTCCAATGAAGAATCAACAACTGCGAGCTACAAAGATACCTACAAAGATCTCAATGCTAGAATTCAAGATTTAATTTCTGGGGTGACCTCCCTTAGGAGGAGATTGTTAGGAATACTTTTTTTCCTATAGAAGATTCGGTCACCCCAAGTACTTTAAAGCATTGTATAGCTCGTATCATTTATCATATTAGTTAATACGTAGTGTTAGTATTAGTTAGTATTAGTTAGTATTTGTGGAGTCGGGTCGGGTCTTTACCCACTGTCAGCTCGATCCACAGCCTAGTAGAGGCAAATAGTACGTTGTAAGTATAAATACCCTCTCCCACCAAGGGAGAGGGTTGAACCTTCTCATTCTTAATCAATTTTTTTCTTTTTGTTTTTCTCTCAAGGTTCCAACTTCTTTCTCTCTCTAACCTCTCTCTAAATCTCTTCTAGTTCTCTTTGAATTCGAACCATAAGCACAACTCCATACGTGTTATATGTTATTTAGTATCCTACACAGTTCAACTCTCAGCAATAAAGCATAGGTGAGTTGAGTACCCTATGATTTTGAGCAGATCATTACAGCTATCAACAGATTTGATATGTCTTTACCAAAGTTGTACCCTTTGGACTAGCCAACTCTTGGATGGAATAGTCAACATCATGGTGAGTTGAGAACCATAGTGTGGTAATTAACCACCATATGTACCTGTATACAACAAAGATTGGACACTATACAAGAAAGTTACTTTTTTTTTTTTTTTTTTAACTTAAGAAAGAAAAGAAATAAAATAACAAAATACATCAATCATCCCAAAGAAGTGTCAAGTTGGATACCATGCTTAGCTTTCATTTCATGCTTGAAAAGAAGACTTGTCCTCATGGCTTTTACTAGCTGCTCAGCATAAGTCATATCATTCCCAAACACATCAGAAGGAACAAGCAGCTTCATTTCCAACATTTGTCTCAGAATTCTAAGAGAAATGGGATAGGTAATCTCAGCACACATGTAAAGAACCTTCCCAGCAACAGTTTATAGCACATGAACATTAGGAAGAGGATAAAACTTCCAGTTTGCAACATCCCACCTTGATTGACCTAGCCAAACCTTGAATCCTTTACTAATAGTGAGGCTGGAATCAAACATCACAGTCAAGTCCCTAAGCAAAAATAAGCCACAGCCTTCAGGCTTCTTCTTGCTATAGTAGGAGGCAACCCAATTATAAAGATTCACCAGATCCTGTCTATCCACAAAAGTTAAAGTTTCACTAAGAAAAGTAAAATGTTTAACTGGCCCATCTTCTCTATGAATAGTATTTATATCTTTCTGCATCAAAGGAAGAGGTGTAATCTCCCACTTAACGAAAGGGACATGGACCACAGGATCAATATACTCTCTATCTTCTATAGATGTAACCAACCCTTTAGAAATTCTCTTCCTTGCCAAACTCTTCTTTCTCTTGCCAGTAGAAGGTGAAGGTGTGTCAGTAGAAGCATCAGCACTATCAGGTGTTGGCTTATCTTCAGCAGAAGTCTATGCTTCATTCATAACAGGTTGAAAAGTATCAATAGGAGCATCTGTAGAAGCCTCAGCAGGATTCTGGGCTTCAGCATCTCCTTGAACAACATCAGCAGCTGCTTGAGTAACATCACTAACTTTTGCTGCATAAGCCCTGGCAAGTTCAGCCTCATCATCAGCAATAATCCTTTGAATAGCTTCTTCACTCAACCTATCTTCCTCAATCTGCTTCTTTGTTCTTTGTCTTGTAACAAGGCCTTCAGTCACCATAGGAGCCTTCCCTTTATCTTTGGACTTGTAAGTCTCAGCAGGAATAGGAATAGAGGAAGGTTCAGTTGTTGGAATAGAAACTGAGGGAACTGAAGCATATGCAGATTCACTGTCAGTTGGAACAGGTGTCTCAGCAGGAAGAGGTGAATCAGTAGGAACAGATGGATCAGCAGAAGTGTCCATAGTGATGGTACACTAAAAGAATCAACAATATTCACAGAAGATGTACCATGACTAGACTTGAACCTTTTAGAAGGAGGTTCCTCTAGTGGGGGTTTTGGAGATTTCTGCTGATTCTCAGACATAATGTAGTTATATATTTTCACCAGCTTTTCATGAGGTAAATTCCAAACCTTTTCCTTAGACCATCCTGAATTAAAAATAGCTCCACTCATATTCTTGACAAACAACCTCATGGTATTGGTCATCTCTGCTTGAGTAGGAGGTCTATCCCTCTTTGCTTTGGCTTTCTTCTTATCTGCTTCCTTTTTCCTCTTTCTCAACAAAGCAATAATGCTATCAGAAGAAACATTATCTCCTAGTAGATCTCTGGCAAGTGAGGTATTGGAAGCAATCCTAGCTCCAATATGCATCCAGTCAGCCTCATTAAAGTCTGAAACTTGAGCATTCAATTCTCTCTGTCTTTCAAGTGGAAAAGTAGAAACATATGTAGCCTTTGCCCTGTCAACTTCTTCATCAAACTGAGCTTGTACTTGCTGAGCCAAGGCTGCACTCTTCATTAGATCTTCATGTTCTTAGAAGAGTCTTTCTTGTGCAAGTATCTCTTGTTCAGTCACAAGACCTGAACCAAGATCTTGATCAACTTGAGTATCATGCTCTTCTTTAGTAGCATCAAAGATGTTATCAGTAGAAGGTTGTGCAGTAGAAGGATGTTCAGAAGAAGAAAGCTTTGTAGGGTTGACTGCAGCAGTAACTCCATAAGCACTCACACCTGGAACTTGAGAAGTAGGATCAAGGTCAGCAGTAACAGTATCAGCAGGATCAACATCCATGGATTGTGCAATATCATCAGTAGATGTCGGATCAGCAGAAGCAGGAAATGGTTTAGAAGTATCACCACCAGTCTTCTTATCATCTCTAGAACTCTTACTCAAGTACTGCCTTCTCTGAACCATAATTGGATTCTTTTTCTTTGGAGTATCAGCAGCTGTAGGTTGTGGAGAGGGAGTGAGTTCAACTTCAGTAGCTTCAGCCAACATATGAAGATGATCAAAAGAAACAGAATCCTTTGCTGTAGTTGCTTCAGGGACATCCACTTTGGTTACTTCATGGACATCTAATTCATCTTCTGAATCAACCATATGCTTCCTCTTGTTCTTGTTCTTAAGTTGATCTTCCAAAGTCTGAACTCTTTTTGTTAATATATTAATTTGACAACCAAGATCTTCTTTGGTCTGTGTAAGTTCCTTCTTCAAATCACCAACTTGTTTGACATACCTGCTAAGCAACTCATACACATAGTTAAGTGATATAGGGTCCTCAGCTGTACCAACAGGTATACAAGTGGTATTGGTAGCTTCATTGGACCTGGTGGGAGACACATGAAAATAATCACCAGTAGTGGTGGTATCAACAAAGGACTCTTTAGGTGGACTAGAGGGATGTTGTCCTGTGAATATGGGTGTCTCATCAGCAGGCTGAGCAACATAAGTTCCTATAAACTCATCACTATGATCAAGATGGTCAGTATTGGGAGTCTCAGTCTCATTCCTATGGTCGGCAGAATCCTCACCAACAGGATTGACTAGTTCCAGAGGATCAGCAGATTGCTCATGAGGAGCACTAGGCCTAGGAGAATCCACAGGCTGGTCATCCGCAGCAAGTGAAGCAGATGCTTCAGTAGCCTTGGATAGGCCAGCAACATTAGTTGCTGATGCACTGGCATCAGCAGGTTCAGGAGTGGGTGGATTTCTATCTGTGACAAATGGTATTTTTCATAAACTAATTTTATAATAAATTTCTATTTATTATATTCACTTTGAACGTTATATGCATTTTAGCACATTTCTGCATGTTTCTGCACATTTCTGCATGTTTTCGGGAACTGTCTTGTACACTGTAGCTTACAGTCACTAATGAAAGAGTTTATTTTCGTCAGTAAACACAAATTAATCCATTTCGGATAATTACTGACAAGTTTCGTAATTTACTGAGAGCTTACTCACATTTTCTGAAAAACAACGCCGCACGCGAACCGACACCACAGTAATTATGGTAAAGGTCAAGTAAATATATTTTTGAGTCAGTAAACTCATTTTACTACTTTTCTGACAAAACCGTGACTAAAAACTTTATTTTACGTATTCGTGTCCAAAAACGTCAAACCGGGACGTAACGGTTACATTTAAGCTTAAACCGACACACGATATACCAACACGGGACAAAATTATAACATTTTTCCTCCCCCCCCCCTTGGACCCCCAACCGGCCACCTAGCATTCCCCCACCAACCAAGAATAACCTTTTCACCCTATTAACCACTAAACTCTCTAATATCCACTTTACACCCTATAATCCAAATCTATTACCCATTTCATCCTATTAACTAGTTAATGGAGTGCACCAAAATTCTTTGTATCTCTTCTTCTTCTTCTTCTTGTTTGGCCGGCCACAAAACACACACAAACACAAATTTCATACAAAATTTTGGAGATCAAAATTATTGGGTTGCATTTACAAGTATTTCGGGTTATATATAAGCTAATTTGGGTTGAATTGGAAGTGTTTTGGGTCTCCTTTTTGTCCTCCTAGCCACGTTCACAACCAAACCCATTGTAAGGATCATCAAAACTTTCTAATCTTGTTAAATTCATGTTCTTGTGATGTTAAATGAGGTTACCAAGTGCTAAATATACATAATTTGTCAAGATGAAAAATATATATAGATTGTCTTGCATGCATGTAATCTTAACTTCATTAAATGCTACTAGTTTATATGTATATTTCTTGCTTGTGTGGTAAATCATGTTGCTTGTGGTACTAATTTAGTGGTACAAATGCGAATTACACTAATTACGCGAGTTTAAGACGATATATACACTTATTTGTATATATAAATAATTCGGCCAAAATAAAAATAAGAGATTATTGGGGTTTTGAAAAATATAAAATTTTGGCTAAAGTGGTGAATTGGTGGAAGTTTTACTTGAAAGATTATAATTAATTACATATTTAAGTAACTTTAACTAATTATAAATAAATAGTTAAAAATATAATTTTTGGTAAAATTCATTTTATTTAGTCGAACCATATTATTTTTAGTTGAGTAAAAATAATATTGACTAAACTTTGTGTTTTAAGGATTAAACATCATTAAAAGAGTTAATTATGTTTAATTATAAAAGATATATATAAAATTAAACAACTAAATTGGTTATTGGGCCAATGGACCCAATGAGCCCAATATTGAACTCGTTGACAGTTGGGCCGAGCCCAATGGGCAATTTTCCAACTTTGACTTTTTGACCAAAAATTATTATCGGACGTGTAGAAATTAATTTCGATATATAACGATATATTAAACGTAACTAAAACCGTATTATATAGTTTTGGGCTAATATTGGGTTAACGGGCCCAATAGTGAAATTTAAGCCCAATAAATATTTCGGATGACGAAAACGAGTTTTTACATATATTTGGACATACGGAGATTATTTTTATAACGTAGAACGGATTAAAACGATAACTATATATATAACGAATAATATAGTTATTACGTACTAAATTTTACGTACAAGAGACTAGTAAATTATTTGAGATATTGCAACACTTGAGAAAATGGAAACGTTTAACAAACGAACGGGTCATGCCCAAATTTCTAAAAATTATAACACTTAGAGTATTTCACGAAATACTTACCTTTATATATACTTTTCTAAAATACAAGTATATATATGATTATAAGGACTTAATATCTAATTATATTATAAATAATAAAGTATATTTATAATATAATATTCCTTCACAAATATAAAGTTATAAATATTTCTCAAGCATATTTAATTAATTATAAACTAAACTAATTAAATACTTAAGTATTACTATTATACTTTGTAATATATATATATATATAAACTATTTATATATATATTACTATGTACTAAGACGATGAATGCAATAAACGGATGTTCCGTTAAACACCTTCACACCATTCACTATCGCCACGAGCCCTTATCACGAGTTTTCCTGATAAATTACTTTTGAAACGTACGTACCACGCAACAAGCAAGAAATACACGAGCACATGGTAACACATAACGTAAAAACCTTTTTATTAACACATGAACGTTGTACTAAGACATACCATACTTACCTAGGTCGCGTGTCGGAGCGGTTGCACTATTTACTATTTGACTAGTGGATTGCTATCTCTTAAGGTGAGTTTATAGCCCTATTTTCTTATAAGTACTGTTTTATAAACCTTAGGGTGAGAAACATGCAAAACTGTTTTCATGGACCGAAACTGAACTTAATTTTATACACTAGTATGCGGAAACCTAAGTTTGCTTGAATCCCATTTTGCCCATTATCAACATCGTCAATTCCTGCTGGGAAATGCGTATGATATAAATAGATCTATTGAGGGTGACTCCTCCGTTCGGTTGGCCGTACGGTGGTCAAGGCGAATGTATACCATGACGACCTTTCGCTGAGTGGCTGGGGATTATCACTCGCGGGCACTTATATTATATTTAATGCCTTTGGCATTCTTGTCTAGTTCGGTGGTTGAGCTTAGTGTTGCATACGGGTTTAGTGTATACTTGTTGATTATTGCTATGGTCCATATGTGCTATTTACTTTAAACCTATAGACTCACCAGCGTTAGCTGACTTTTAGCATGTTTTTCAGGTGCTTAAAGTATGATTGTGTTGATGGCAGAGCATGGCGAGGTCATAAGAATCTTAAGTGTTTTTACACAAGCGTGACTTTGAAAACTATGGGACAGTCATGTAACTGGGCCTTATTTTATAAAACTTGAACTTATGTATTACATTTGACATAACAATTATGTAATATATTTGAAACGGATTTCTACTCCGTTCTCTTTATCTCGTGTTGTGATTAACAATTATGTAATATATTTGAAACGGATTTCTACTCCGTTCTCTTTATCTCGTGTTGTGATTTCCTATTTCGTAGCACCCCAAATGCTTGTATGCTTCCGCGATTGTCTATTTTGGGGGTGTTACAGATTGGTATCAGAGCCTAGGTTATAGAGAATTAGGTAAATTAAAAACCTAAACTATAACCATTTTTACAAAAATGTTCCTTATGACCTCCAGATGCCTGCCTACTCCGTTCGCCATGATTTATATGACTTTTGCTTTATATATTTAAGTGTTATACTGTACTGTTAGTATTTACTTAATATATGTAATATAAGTATTTTCTTTATACTTACACATACCGCACCGTATTTGTCACAGACCATGTCTCGTCAGTTCGATGTTGTGGAGCCTATACTCTCCGTTGGATACTCATCTCCTTCCCATCAGCCAGTTTCATTTGCGGATAACTGATAATCGTAGGAGCAAAGTGCAAGCTGGAACCACGAGTCGTAGTCCCAACGAGGGTTGAACTGATCTTGTCAATTCTGTCGTGAGTTATGTGAGATGAATAGGTTTTGAAAAGATTAGATTTGGTTTTGATTACACTACAACGACAATTAAAATGCGATTTAAGTAAAGGAGAGCAGAAAAACGACGCAAAATAAGTAAGCAAATAAAGAAAGCATGAAATAAAGTGACGAAAGTAGATAAGAATTAAAGAGCGATAAGTATTTGAAAACGGTAAATGAAAACGGTAAATGAATTTAAAGACAATATGTTTGCAAAGTAACGTGAATAAACTCACTAAGTATTAGCCAAGGGTTTATGACGAGTTATTTTCCTTTCTCTAGATTAGTTGTCAATTAATCTTTTGAAAAGATAGTAACTCTAGACGTGTGATTTAATTGATCTCCGGCTTTTGTTCTTCAAACAATTAAATCACGTATCTAAATAATCTAAACGATTATAAGTCACAAACCTTTAATGCTCACACTTAGCTCGCAAACCCGAGACACTAAGCAAACACAAATTAAACTACTCGCGACTCATATTAAATTAAATAAAGCGATGAGGAAAAATAAAAGTTAACGTTGAAAATAAAATGTTTTTGGAATTTAAGATTTAAAAGACGAAAAATAAATTTAACCAAACTTTAAAATAAAAAGTTTAAGACTAAGTGACTTAAATGTGAAAAGGTTAAATCTAAAAATGAAACGACATTGCACTTTAAGAGAAATTAACTAAATGATTTAAGAAAATTTCGGCAGAGTTTCGCCTTAGCATAGACCATAAGGGACCTCACTCGATGAAACGATTAGGTGAAACCCGCCTAACTCGGCGTTTAAAAGAGAAAGAACTCGACACTAAAGATACTCGCGAAAACTTTGGAAAGCAGGCTTGAAAACGTATAGAAAATGAAACTTACTAATAAAAATTAATACTTGCTAATTAAACAAATGACTTTAACTAGTAATATCTAGTACTTATTAAAAGAAAAACAAGCTAACTAATTTAATATGTTAATAATTAAAAGAAATACCAGAGTCCATGTTTGCATGACAGACAACACTAGCTAGATAAGACTTCATACTCGCAGAAATTGGTGCCCCCATACTCGCAATATTTGAAAGATATCATACTCGCAAATAGTGGACTGCCATACTCGCAAATTCAAGATAAACAATACTCGCAATAACAGAAGTGGAATTAAGACCCATACTCGCAACAAACTCAGCCACCATACTCGCAATTATTTTTAAAGCATACTCGCAATAATTTGGCTTCTATACTCGCAAAATATAGCTTGCCAAGATGATACTCGCAAGAATGGTTGCTTACTCGCAATTTATAAAGTCTTCCTCGCAAAAAAACCAAATTGCTTACTCGCAAAATTTCACAAAGAAAACAGGGCTTATTCGAAAAAACTAGATCTATTAGACTCCTTACTCGCAAACCAGAAAATACAACCTCTTACTCGCAATATTTATCTTACTCGCAAACTCCTAAATAAAAACTTGCAAAAACAACTTTTGGACGCTGGACTAATTTGACGTGAAACCAAGTAGCTCTAAACTAATGAAACCTATAAAAAACTATGAATAAAAAGGTTTAAAGAAACGGAATAAGCAAGATGTAAAAAACTAATGACTCAACAATAAGTTCTACCCCATGATTTATTTCATTCGATCAAAAGAAAAGAAAGAAGACATGCAAGGTGATGAAGGTTTTATAAAAGCTTTAACAAACGACAGATTTGATATGAAAATTATGAAAAGAACTTGAGAATTAAAAGGAAAACACGTAAAGATTGAATGGAGAAAATGAAACGTAAAGAATAATAAGCTAGAAAATTAAGACATGAAATTAAATTGCATTAAAATAAAAATTACACTAAATCTTACCTAGTTCCTACTTAGCTTCCAAATGAAGCAAGGGGATGGTATTTAAAGGAGCTAGGAAGCATCCTTTTTACATCGTGTACATTTTTAGCCCCTTGACTTCTGTCGTTCATAAAAGCAACACATAAACTTTAATACAACACTACTAAATATTCTAAAAATTAAACGTGATCCTTGTAACTTGAGGTAGCGTGTTGACGTGCTTCCCAAAGTCTTCAAAGATGTAAAAACTATAACTTGCTCGAATTTGGAAAGTTTCTTATCATAAATCTCTTTCAATCTTCGATTAAGCGTTTCTTTCATCTTCTTGAGCTTTTAAGAAATAATTTCGTCGTCACGGGCTTTCCTTGAGTAAATTTCATCTTTGCCTCAGTTTTTTGACTCTTTTCCAAATCTCGTGCTCGTTTAAGGCTTTTTGGTTGGTTTTTATGTCGTTTTTGAAATATCCATCCCTGCACAGTCACAAACTCAAAAACACGATATCTTTGGCGTTTAACGTTAGTTTTTGGTCTAATAGAGCCTGAAAATGGTGAGTAAAAGGTATGTGAATAAGCACATAACAAAATCCCCCAGACTAAGGTATTGCGTGTCCTCACGCAATGTAATTACGTCACGCTTAAGAGATAAATAATTTCACACCTCTCTTTACTAACTTTGAAAAGTAGCAAAACGTTCAAGAGAGATACGAAATCATTTATTCCCTAAAATGCCCCGGTTTTCCATTTTTGACTATGTACATCATATATTACACTACTTCAGCTTATGACGGTGTGCTTGACTTTCATTATTTTGCAATAACGATTAAGGGTCATAGAGTAAGAACACGATTCATAGAAAAGTGACCGATTGGATAAAATTCGTCGTCCATGATTTTTCACAAGCTCCCAAACTAAGCGTAAAAACGGATCATTGTTTAATTACAAATTAGATGCTAACGCTACCCATGGAAGTTATTCGTGTACCTCCTGCTCCCATTTTCCTATTTTTGTATCTCATTATTTTATTTTTGTGAGAGAAATGAATTTCTTCATAAGCATCTCGTTTCATAGTTTTTAGTCCGATAAAGATACCAAATTCAAACGCTAAGTAGTTATCGATCTTCTCTTAAGAAGGTCTGCTCGAGAAATGTGGTCCACATCAAGGATATTGGATACACACAAAGACTTTGGAATACATATACATAAGTTGACGTGCACCTCATGTGTCCAATCTAAGATCATCCACATGTAACTTATGCACGACCAACTTTAGACTTAACACTTAAACTCATAATCCATAAATCTTCAACATACATCCTTATTCTTTCATTTTTTTATTATTATTATTATTTTTTTTGCTTGCCTTAGTAACTTCTTAACTCCGAACATTCACGGTTTCAATCCAAGACCTACCGCCAACTGTTAGGGTTAGAATGTAGGATCCAAGGTCCGATCTCAATCCGAAGTCTTAAAGCACCTTAGCTCATAC
>LBNU01027057.1:33719-54222 GCA_014162995.1 Artemisia annua | reverse complement strand
GACTAAATTCTACTCCCTACTCCTACTAACTACCTACTAGCTTCAAAATGAAGCCACCCATGGGGTATTTATGTTGCTAGGGAGGTTACAAGTTTGCCATCGTGTACACTTTGCCCCCTAGACTTACATATCTCATGAAAACATCATTAAAACTCTATTACAAGCTACTAAATGTTTGAAACGCTAAATGTAACTAGTTGTAACTTTGACGTTAAGTGTTGACGTGCTTTCTCAAAGTCTTCAAAGATGTAAAAACGATCACTTGCTCAAATTTGGAAAGCTTCTTCTTATAAATCTCTTTCAACTTCGATTAAGCGTTTCTTTCATCTTCTTGAGCTTTTAAGAAATAACTTTGTCATCTTGGGCTTTTCTTAAGTAGATATCATCGTTGACTCGGCTTCTTGACACTTTTCCACATCTCGTGCTCGTTTTAGGGCGTTTTGGTTGATTTTGTTGTCATTTATGCAATCTCATTCCCTGCACGATCACAAACACAAAAACACGATATCTTTGGCGTTTAACGTTAGTTTTTGGTCTTTTAGAGTCTGAAAATGGTGAATAAAAGGTATGTGAATAAGCACATACCAGTTAACTTATGTCCCTAGCATCTTCCTTGTGTGTCAGCCGATGTGGATGACTATCTTTAACATACACCACTCTTCTCACCCCCTCAATAGAACTCAATGTCCTCATTGAGTGGCGCCACACACCCTGACATTCAACCAAGGATTTGCTCTGATACCACTTGTAACATCCCGCCTACTCAGATCACATTATTTTCCGCTTTTCCCGAAGGCTCACGGCTTTGCTTTTGTGGCCCTCGTGTAAAGACTTCCCGGCAGGTCACCCAAGCCACTACTACTCTCACATGAGCACGCTTAACTGCCAGTTCCTAAGAACTCCACCCGCAGTAGACCACAAAACACGTTATATCATTGTAAGGCGAATGTTAACCTATGTCCCTAACATCTCCTTTGTGTGTCAGCCGATGTGTGGATGGCTATCTTTAAGATACACCACTATTGAGGGGGTGAGAAGAGTGGTGTATCTTAAAGATAGTCATCCACACATCGGCTGACACACAAGGGAGATGCTAGGGACATAAGTTAACATTCGCCTTACAATGATACAACGAGTTTTGTAGTCTACTGCGAGTGGAGTTCTTAAGAACTAGCAGTTAAGCGTGCTCATGTGAGAGTACTACTAGCTTGGGTGATCTGTCGGGAAGTCTTTACATGAGGGCCACAAAAGCAAAGCCGCGAGCCTTCGGGCAAAGCGGACAATATTGTGGTCTGAGTAGGCGAGATGTTACACATAGGCAGTGTACCAAAACGTTGTAACGTTGTATAAGTGAGTCTGGGGGATTGATCGTTCTTTAGAGGAATAGCGAGGTAGGGTCGAAATATATAAAGAATGATCTAGAGGCAATGGGAGATTCTTTTTAGTATCTTTTTATTTATTGAAAGCAAGTAAACTATCCCGGGGTTTTGAGAGAGTTCGTTTTAAACTAATTAATCGTAATTGCAAGAAAGTAGAATGACAAGTAAAGTAAATATGGTGTAAATCAATGAGATGTAAGGGCGTATTTACCTAGGGTGCAATACTCCTTGTTAGCTATTCAATTCTACCTATTGATTGTTACTTCCTCGAATGATCAAATGCCTATGATTCCTATGAATAGCTCTATTAGTAGCATGTGATGGCCAGGTTTTGTAGCTAAACTGCTAGAGTGACGGGCATTAGACAACGGCGTTATAGTAGCTGCGGGTTGACTAACTAGAGGGACGTGGGAACTAAATGCACAAGCTATCCAAGTATTTAGCTTATGTTCTAGGCGATTATCTAGAGGGACAAATGTTAATCATGTATTGTAGACAATCTAATATAATCAACTAAGTAGAGGGACGGATATTAATCATGTTTCGTACTTAGTTGTCGGAATCACAAATACACAATCAAACAAGGAACCGATAGGAAGCAAGAATTATAAACTAACAAGTTTCATGCAAAACCCTAAGTAAATACTAAGTAATTCTATCCTAGCATAGCAATGGAGAAACAAGAATAAGACATAATCAAATAATTAATGATAAACACGACTTGAATGATTAAACTAATGACTTATCTCTTCAATACATATGAAGTATTGAGGGTAAAAGGGCTGGAAACAGCTACAAATCGTATAGGGTTTATCTCCCAATATTCCACAAGAAAATATGAAAACAATGCTAAGTATGTATAGAAAATAAGGTTGTGACAGCGTTAGCCTTTAGCTATGATGTCGTCGCATCGTCAATCATCTTATGGTTTATTTTCCACTACCATTTTGTGACAGCGTCAGCTTGTGTGGGTGACAGTGTCACAAAGGCCGTCTCCACATAGTGACTCGACACAAGTCGATTTGACATTGCACTTTCTGGGCACTTCTAATGACGCCGTAAGATGTCGGTCACAAATCTGAAAACTTGTCTTTTTCTTCCATTCCTTGTCTAAATGAGCTTGGGTTCCACATGTTTTCAGCAAAAGCATTTCCAAACACCTAAAACTCAAAAAGAAAGAATTTATGGCAATAAATGATACAAAGTGTATTAAATTAAGGGCTAAATGATCCCTAAAAGCTATACGATTTTACACCTCATCAAATATCCTTACAATTGAGATTTGCTTGTCCTGAAGCAAATGTGCTTTTAACTTAGATAATAACATAATTTAGGGGCATTAATCATTAGTATAAATATCAATCACCACACCACTAGTTTGACAATACACGTTTGACAGTTTCAAGCACGGACCTATAAGACTAACACCTCACATAATATGTATTTGGATACTCACATCTCTCGAGTGTATACATATGATATAACATATGGAAACGGAAAATTTTACTTACTTACCATTTCATAGTGCATAGATTAACCATATGCTTAGTAAAGGATCAAACCTCCACCACTTTCGCATAAGCACCCAGAATCTATTATCAAAGAGGTATTTACAAAGGGTTATAACGTAAGGCTTCGATAAGGAAATAAAGGTTAAAGATATAAGGAATTTTTACTGATGGCTAGTTAATTATCTAAACAATTACATTACGAGTGTTGCTAAGTCAAAAACTCTTAAAAATAATACGAATTAAACAATGACTCTTTTTGGTATTTTTCTTGACTCGTTCATGACCTACAATAGCATAATGATAGTCCGTATGTTTTTTTTCAATTTTTTTAATTTTTTCATTTTTTAATACACTTTTACCATGTCGTCTTTTGATATGTTATACATAAGATAATATAATACATAACTTGAATACTAACTTGATAACTTAAACATGTACATAAACATAGATGACCCCATTTAGGAGAATCAATACACATGGAGTACTAATTAACTTAGGGGTGGTAATATTTTTTTCTTCCCTATTTCTCCTTAATCATAATACTACCAAGATTCCTAACTATCCCAAAATTGTATATACAACTTGACTTAGCAACATATAATTAATTTAATCAATTAACTATGGTTTAAATACATATAAACAACAAATGTGGGTTAATGAGACTTGGGTGTAACAATTTTTTAGTGGAGTGTAAACGAAAAGATAGGCTCAGAGAAGTGTACTAGGGGTATCTTGCACTAAAAGTAAGTGCAACAAAAGGGTGGGGGCAATTACATGGCTGATGAAGTCAAGTAGTTATAACAAACATGGGCTAAAAACGGGGTTAAATCCCAATGCCTCTTATCATTTAGTAAATCATAATCATAGAAATGTAATCTAACTAGCAGTCTCGGGATGTATCAACTAAAGCAAGTTCTATAATATAATACATTACTTGTACACTCAACACAAACAGAAGCATTAAAAACGAATGTTACATATGAAAATCTAATGTTCCTCAATTTTTGGGGTGAAATTTGAGTGGTAGGGCTTTTGTGCTAGCTTAGAAATTCTATCATGAGACGTTTAAAACTAGTGTCATAGGTAAATGCCATGAATTTTTTTTAATTGATGCTAAAATTGCCTAAACAGATTACGCTTCAGAAATTATACATTATTATGAGGACAAAACAAATGCAAATGCTAGAATAGTTATAAAGGTTTTTGTATCCTTCCTACACTTCCAATGTTCTAATAAGTACCCAAGACAGGACAATGAAAAAGTAAAGAAGGCAAAAGAAACTGATACTCTACTAGGTTTGCTCGATATGATTGAAGAATAGTGATATAAGGTCAAATCTTCATCAAAAGATAATCCTCATCCAATATAAACATGTAATCTAAGAAAAACACTCTACCCAAACATGAAATCGACGGGAGATAATATATACAATTGCATTGTTTCATAAATTCATAAAAAAGAAACCCTAAATAAAAACCAAAAAAAGAGATAGAATACTTGTAATTATTAAATTATTGGACTTAAAATTTCTGGAAATTGTTCAAAAATTAATTTCAAAAATAACGAAAATGGAAAAAAAATGCAGGCAGGCTAACGCCGTCAGGCATGCCTGAAATATTTTCTTCATTTTGTTTTTCGAAAATTTCTGAAAAATCCTGTAAATTAAATGTCCAAAATTCTGCACAAATTCATAAAACACAATGACAAATATTTGACTCAAACAAACAAAAGTAAATAAACAAGTGTGCATTGAAATCAATTACAAGTCATTACACGTTCGAATTGTGGTTCTAAAACCGGATATAATCCTCCATAAACTTACTTCATGCAAAATATGTTCATATGCAATGGAGAGGAAGTCAAAAACAAAATAAAGCGTGATTACAAGCAAGTTCAAAACATGCAGATGACAAATAATCAAGATCAAGCACACAAAGACACGAAAGTAAATATGCATAAAAGTAAAGCATAAGCATTGGTAGCCTCCCACGAAGTATTTTTCTATATTTACGAGTTTTGTAACTAGGCTCAAAGTCAAAACCTAGGCCAGATCATGGAATCTCACATGACCATCCGTGAGCATTGATGCGTATGAATTGTAAACACAAGAAGTTTTACAATCCTCCTAGGCAGTGTACCTAATCGTTGTAGTGTAGTATAGGCAAGACACGGGGGATTGATCATTCTCTAGGGGAATAGTGTTGTGAAGGCCGAAGTTTATGCCGAATTAGGTCTAGAGGTTTAGGATGATTCTTTTTATATTTTTATATTTTTTTATAAAGCAAATTTAAATATCTCGTGGTTTGAAGAGTGGGTTTTTAAAACTACTAATTAAATAATAAAAACTAAATTAAACTAATAAAGCGGAAAAGTAAAGTGTGGTAACTCTTATGATAGATAAAGGTGTTTACTTAGATTATCCTTACTCTCTAGTTATCTCTTATTGATTAGTCGAATTGTCACGTACTTGTTTTAATTGGCGCGTTGTATTCTTATATATTGTTCGTAGAGAGGTGCCATATGCCCTAACTTTATGAATATATAAGTCTCCTTTAAGAATCTTAAGGTCATTAAAACTCTTATTATCAACAAGCCGCAATTCATTCAACAAATACAACGAGAAAAACAACTAGTGCACTCTATTGTTGCGTTTAGTCGGATGTACAAGCTAATACATATAAGAATGAAGCCGGTTTTCCTATTCCTAACGCAAGATAACCAATTAAACAAGAGACGACAATCAATAATTAATAACTAGGTTTCATTCAAATCTAATCAAACACTAAGTAGTTTAGTCGAGCATGTTAAAGATAAGAGAAGAAAAACATATAATCAAACAACACATAAATATATTGAATGATTAAAAAAGAATCACTTATCTTCAATGAAACATAGGTTTGGTGGCTAGAAAAAGCCTTACAAAACTCTGAAATTCGTCCTAGGGTTTTTCTCTCTAAGATGTTACACGAATAAAGGAAAACATATGAAAGTATATATATATTTACATTGGTGACGGAGTCACTTTATGGTTGTGACGCCGTCAGCCCGCTCTCATTAGGATTTTGTCTATATTTGTGTCGCCCTTGTGACGCCTTCATGTTGCAATGTGTGACGCCATCAACTACTGTTCCGTTGGTGGTGACGCAATCAGCTCTCAGACCATAGTATTTTTCTGACCCATCACGTGTCAAATATTCATCAAATCTCCATGCCAAAATACAAGTAACGGCGTCATGTTATAGCTTGTGACGCCGTCAGAGTCCCTTTTTCTGACAAATTTGTAACATGGTCATTTTCTTCGTTTTCTTGTCCAAAATAGCCAAAAACATGTCGATTTCCAGCTTTCGCGTCCCAAGTACCTAAAATGTGAAGGGTAATAATTGATCACATATGTACGAGTTTAGAGACTAAATGACCCCCTAAAAATGCACGTTTTAAATCCTTATCAAGCATCCGAACTGTATCCTCATTTATCGCATACTCGGGACCTAACTTCAAACAACATTTGTAAAAAAAATTTGTTCTTTTCATAAGCATATTTAAGTAAGTATTCCTTGTTGATGATGTACCCCACCTTACGTCTCGGAGCCTAGCCTTCGATGATGTACATGTGGCACACTGAAAGTGTTAGTTGGCGTAAAGCCCACCGGGCTACCGCAAGGGAATCCGCCAAATGCACAAGAGTCCAACTCATGGAGCCTCAATACTCCGGAGAGCTCTAGCCTCTGGGGAGATAGAGGCACCGGCACTAGAAGACAAAAAGTATATTGTGTGGACCCCACACATAATATGGTTGTCCTTTATCCTCGCATACATTAAACAACTGCACGTGGGCAAGATCTCGGAGCCTATTCTTAGAGCCATCCTATTGGCCATAGAGAATATGCTCCTTCTCAGCCAATCCAGCTGGGACACATAGCAAGCCTAGATCATTCCTCGGGATTACCTATAAATAGCCGACTCATTCCATCCGGTTGAGGTATGTCACTCACTACCTTTCTACTTTCTCTCTCTAAACATTACCCTTAAATACACGGATGACTTACTCACACGCCGGAGTCGGTTCGCATGGTCCATCCCTGCGCTCCGTCTAACCCAAGCATGTTGTTTGTCTTATTGCAGATACCAAGTAGCTCATAGAAGTAATCAGCTTGTGTCTACCGCAAGCTATGATCTAGAAGAAGCAGTTTATTGTATGATCGAATATAATATTTAAGCATAAATTCGAGCTTTTCAAGTCGAACTTGAGCCTTATTCGAATATTACTCGAGCCAAGCTCAAATTTAGATGATTAAAGCTTGTCGAGTGATTGAGCCGAGCTCAAGTCTACCTTATAATTTTCAAGCCGAGCTCAATCCCTGTCAAGCTCGAGCACGGCTTCACTTGATTAAAGTCCCAGTATAGATTACTAGTTCATTTAACACATTAATATTAAAAAGGGAGAAAACTCAAAAATTTGCATATTTTTTCAAAATACAAGTTTTTAATGCATGATGTACAATGCAAGTTAAACATGTTTTGAGCATATATGCAAATATGTAAGTTTTAATGGGTATATATGCAATTACCCCTATTAAAAATAAAAAGTCTGTCGCAGATTGTCATGCATAAACTTCGTTATTTTATCTCTATCACTTTGAAATTGAGAGTTTTATTTGATCTCTATCACTTTGCAAGAATTTCAAATCAATTTGAGTTACATCTGCAAGATATTGTCTTTGAAGATTCTAAAAAGAAAGAAATAAACAGACAATNTAAAAAAAATTTGTTCTTTTCATAAGCATATTTAAGTAAGTATTCCTTGTTGATGATGTACCCCACCTTACGTCTCGGAGCCTAGCCTTCGATGATGTACATGTGGCACACTGAAAGTGTTAGTTGGCGTAAAGCCCACCGGGCTACCGCAAGGGAATCCGCCAAATGCACAAGAGTCCAACTCATGGAGCCTCAATACTCCGGAGAGCTCTAGCCTCTGGGGAGATAGAGGCACCGGCACTAGAAGACAAAAAGTATATTGTGTGGACCCCACACATAATATGGTTGTCCTTTATCCTCGCATACATTAAACAACTGCACGTGGGCAAGATCTCGGAGCCTATTCTTAGAGCCATCCTATTGGCCATAGAGAATATGCTCCTTCTCAGCCAATCCAGCTGGGACACATAGCAAGCCTAGATCATTCCTCGGGATTACCTATAAATAGCCGACTCATTCCATCCGGTTGAGGTATGTCACTCACTACCTTTCTACTTTCTCTCTCTAAACATTACCCTTAAATACACGGATGACTTACTCACACGCCGGAGTCGGTTCGCATGGTCCATCCCTGCGCTCCGTCTAACCCAAGCATGTTGTTTGTCTTATTGCAGATACCAAGTAGCTCATAGAAGTAATCAGCTTGTGTCTACCGCAAGCTATGATCTAGAAGAAGCAGTTTATTGTATGATCGAATACAATATTTAAGCATAAATTCGAGCTTTTCAAGTCGAACTTGAGCCTTATTCGAATATTACTCGAGCCAAGCTCAAATTTGGATGATTAAAGCTTGTCGAGTGATTGAGCCGAGCTCAAGTCTACCTTATAATTTTCAAGCCGAGCTCAATCCCTGTCAAGCTCGAGCACGGCTTCACTTGATTAAAGTCCCAGTATAGATTACTAGTTCATTTAACACATTAATATTAAAAAGGGAGAAAACTCAAAAATTTGCATATTTTTTCAAAATACAAGTTTTTAATGCATGATGTACAATGCAAGTTAAACATGTTTTGAGCATATATACAAATATGTAAGTTTTAATGGGTATATATGCAATTACCCCTATTAAAAATAAAAAGTCTGTCGCAGATCGTCATGCATAAACTTCGTTATTTTATCTCTATCACTTTGAAATTGAGAGTTTTATTTGATCTCTATCACTTTGCAAGAATTTCAAATCAATTTGAGTTACATCTGCAAGATATTGTCTTTGAAGATTCTAAAAAGAAAGAAATAAACAGACAATTAAATAAATACAAATAAAAAAAACAGCTAAATTTATATATAAATATGTATATTACAAGCATGCATAATATATATATGGGTGGTGAGGAGTCCCATCAGCCACAGGATGATGGAGGAAGATCATGTTCATATACAATGTTTGAAGGATCTAGATTCTTGATTATTCATCACTCTTAAGATAATTATTTTCTTTGTAATTATCTTCACCACCTATGAGTATGGATCTAGTGAGAAGAATTTATGAAATGAGAAGAGTGGGAAATAATTATAGCCACATATTTCAAATAAGGAAAGAGGAATAATAGGAGATGCATCTATTTTTCATGGGTGCATCTAATATTTGTGGTTGTAATTTCTTCTCATTCTTCTCATCTTAACTATATTTCTCATTTGATCCTAACTCCACCACCTATACATTATTTGCAAAACATGCCAAAAATGAACTTAAGTTTTCTATCTTTAGTTGCTCTTCTTAAAATAAAATAAAAAGAGTTGTTGCCAAAAGTAGGAATACATGAAGTGATGCATGGTGATTAAAGCATTTGTTACTTTATTTAATTATAGCTATATAATATTAAAACCTTTACCCATATACATATATATGGGTAAAGTTAAAATAAAAAGACAAATATCCGTAAAAAGAGTAAAAAGAATTTTTTTTTCAAAAAGTTCTCGAAAAAATCCAAAAAAATTCCACAAGATCGGGTATGTTGATGTATAAAACTTTTGTGAAAAAAGTTTTTATACGTTTTTTTTAATGCACAAAACGAATTTTAATGCGCAAAAAAAAATTGATGCACAAAATTTTTAACTTGTTTTAGTTTGATGCGTAATGTTATTTTGATGAAAAAAGTCAAAAGAAGTTGGGTGCAAAAACGAATTTTTGATGCATAAAAAATCGATTTAATGTACAAACGTATTTTTTCATAATTTTTTTCGGATAAAGTATCCACTTTTAGAAAAATTCCTTCACAACTTTTTCATGCACCAACATACCCGATCTTGTGAAATTTTTTGAGATTTTTTCGCGAATTTTTGAAAAAAAAATCTTTTTACTCTTTTTACCAAAAATCATCTTTTTATTTGATCTCATCCCATATATATATATATATATATATATATATATATACACAAGATGAATAGTGCCTTTAAATTGTGTATTTGCGAAATTTTATATAATAACTCATATATTAAAGAGGTGATTTGAACACTTTAAGTTTTGATTTGCACACATCAATATATAAGTACAATAATTATCCTTTAACAAATATTCTTTTTAAAGGTAACAATATAAATACATAACCCAAAGGGACAAAAAGTATAAATAAAGTATCCTTTAACATAGGGGTGAGTTATTCACACCTTCCCATAAAGAGGGTATACAATCATTGCATGCATCCCCAACTTGTATCGTGGGCATCGTGTACTGTACGGTTTGATCAAACCCTTCCTGATGTGACAATATAGGAAGGGTTTGTATAACATAGCCCCTTTAACATATGTACAAACATATGTACAAGTGTTTACAAGATAAAATGAAATGTGTAAATCAACACTTAAAATATGCAAATCACCTTTCATATCAAAATATTAGTATATAGTAATATATGGTAGCAAGAGTCTTCTTCGAGATCTAGGCATATCTTCTTGGACCAAACAAACCACACTAATCAATACCCTAAAAGCATATATTTAAGGTGGATCAAAGTCATGACTTTGCTATTTATTAATAAGAAATTAGACAAGCTGAAACTTGGGTTAGACAAATGTAAAATATGGGACCTACGAAATTGATTTAAAAGCTTTTTGGGTTTGTTTTCATTATTAAATTCTATTAGTATTTATATTTTAATCTCTTGTTTTATTCCGTTGTCTTATACTAGAAAAATCTTTGAATTCGGTGGATTAATTACCTCCCACCACCATTTGATTAGATCACTAATTAAATTCAGTTCCCACTTCTTACAAAGAATTATAATCTTTTCTTGATTGCTTCAATTAAAAATTCCAAGTAGGTATGGTGTCATATATAGGCTTATTTCGTTATTATACACATCAAACGGAATAGTTAATCTTATCTTACTTATATATGCGGCATACATAATTTTGTCTTAAAATTTTAAAAAGTATCTAAACTACATACGAGTCAGTTTATTTTGCTTACCCACAAATCCATGCATACCAAAAGACAAATCCTCACCATCCATCAAGTTTGATCAAATAGTGGGGATTAACCTAAGATTGAATATGTCAACTTAATTCCATGTTTTTCCCCTTTTTCTTGTCTTTTTGTCTTTCTTATTTATTCACTTTTTTTTTTTAATTCACGTTTTCTTTTCTTTTTATTTTCTTTTTTTTAATTCACGTTTTCTTTTCTTTTTTTTATACGTTTTCGTCTGTTTTCATACGTTTTCGTCTGTTTTCATACGTTTTCATCTGTTTTCGTCCGTTTTCATATATTTTCGTCCGTTTCATCCGCTTTCTTTCGTTTTCATCCATTTTTCAAACGTTTTCATCCGTTTTCATACGTGTTTTTACGTTTTCGTCCGTTTTCATACGTATTCGTACCTTTTTTTTACGGTTTCGTCCATTTTTAGACGTTTTGTCCGTTTTCGTTCGTTTTCATACGTTGTCATCCGTTTTTATACGTTTTTGTCCGTTTTCTTCCGTTTTTATACGTTTTCATCCATTTTTGGCATTTTTTATATGTTTTCATGCTTATTATTAAACTTTATTATATTACATGTCTAATATCACTTGTGATATTTTATAAAAATAGTTAATGTCTAATATCACTTGTGATATTTCATAAGAAACAAGTATGCTTTTTAAGCTTTAATATCACCTGAGATGTTTCATTGCTCTATATATTTTTTTGGATATTATCACCTATGTGTTTTCTAATATTTTTATAATTTTCAATTACAAGATGGTGTGCCTTTCATCGCAATGGACAAGGACATATATTTTTCTTAAAATGCAATTAATGTTATTTATCACTTGTGATATTATATTGTTAGTAGAAATAAAAGGGTTAAAACCTCTTTAGGTGAATTCTCATATTGCTCAAAAACAATGGTAATTTAATGCAACACTTGTTTGATTTTAAGAATACGTCAAGTTTCAATTTTCATAGTTTGCTTTCTTTTTATTCATTTTAACATTTATAAGTGACACTTATTTATCTCTTGTGATATAACACTGTAAGGAAAATGAAGAGTATTTAGATTGTCGTTCTTAGTTACTTAAGAACAGGGGAGGCCCAGAGGGGGTGCAAACCCGATTCCCGCACAGGGCACATTTTCGAATGGGGCACAAATTTTTGGAAATTTTTTAAACTGTGAAGAGCTAATCAACCAATTTGCTATGAAGAATGCTAGGAGAACTTCACGAATCATCGGTTAACTACTATGGTATGTATTTTTAATACTATGATTTTGTTATGGATATAATTAATTGTTATAACATTAGTTATCATTTACAAAAAAAGAAAATTTGCTAGGAGTTAGGGGCATTTTTTTTCTTGGCTCGCACTGGGTACTCATATCCTCAGGGCCGCCACTGCTTAAGAGTAATATCTCGATAAAGCAATGTAATATGACACTAATTATGTAATTCTACATATGAGTAATATCACATGTGATAAAGCAATAGAATGTAACACTAATTATGGTATTCTACATATAAGTAATGTCTATATATATATATATATATATATATATATATATATATATATATATATATATATATATATATATATATATATATAAAACTCAAAAGCATATAATTCTGCATCATTGTATACAACAGTTAACATTCACTTTTTCTAGTTACTTTCATGATCCTTGTTTTTCTTCGTTCTTCCACAAAATCCATCATCTATTCCTCGTACAGATGTTCAGTTGCAAAAAACGGCCCAGTCAAAAATTGCAGTTGTGGTTGAAGAAAGCACAACATATCCATAAAGTAAACTGAAGAAGCTCAAACACATGTGATATTGATAACATCAAATAGTACCGATATTTTAATGTTAATTTCCCCATATTATACTCATATTTTATATTATTTTACTAGGATATATACTCTTATTTGTTTATATTATGTTTTCAGGACAAAGATGAGCATAGGAACGAAAAGACGCGGAATTGGAAGGTTATTTATGAAAATATTTAAAGTATGCGAAATCTGCACTAACTATGGCGTAGAGGTGTTCTCTACCTACGCCGTAGCACTCACTAAAGATCAGTCAACAAAGACCAAAGACCTACGGTGTTGCCGATATACCAACTACGGCGTAGTGACCATTACAAGACTTCTACGGACGTAGCTAACATTCAAGCTACGCCGTAGGTCCTCAAATTACATAGTGAAAGAATGTACATGATCCTTGATGAAGTTACGGCGTAGTTCTTTATATAACTATGCCGTGGAAGTGCCAGCAAGAGTTCTACGCCCATAGCAATGATCAAGCTACGGCGTAGTTGCCAATTACAAGGGCTACGGCGTAGTCAACCCTAGAGCTACGCCGTAGCAAAGTCGGCCACTATAAATACCAGCCCTAATTCCGAGTTTTACACATCACTTTTCATAACTTTCTACTACACAGAAGTCTAGAGGAAGTTAGGGAGCAAGGAGAACGAAGTACCACCAGCATACAAGTCATTTTCAAGGGAGAATCCACGCTTCAATCATAAGTTTATTCATTCATAATTTTTGTATCGAATCTATGTTTTCATTTATAATGTTGAACATATATTTTCTGCATTTATTAATATGAGAGGTGTTAGCCTCATTATAAAATTGTTATTGCCATGATTTAGTTTTCTCGCATTTATTGTCGTTTTATTTGAATACTTTCTTAGCATGTCTTAGGACACTCTAGTTTCGGTAGTAATGACGTTTGGTAGTTCCATTGAGGCTAGGAGAATTGACCATAGGATCCATAGCGGATAAAGGTGTGTTTTGGTGATAGAAATATCACCATTCATGTGGAAATTTCAACGAACGACCACCTGCCAAACAGATTTGCTTAAGGAGGTAGAGGGGATGTAAGTTCCGACCGGCCGCATCCCGTTAGACTATTCTAAATTAGTAGAGGCGCTTAACGACTCTTGCACCTCGTAGGCAAAGAGCCAATTGAGGAACTCTTGTAATGTTAAAAGTTATAAGAATAGGGCAAGGTGTAAGATAGGATTAGACGATTTGACCGTCTGAGTCTATCGACTTGAATCCCCATATGAAACGATAGGATGCATTAATTAGAAAACTTGTCATGTTAATAACAAGAGTAGTAATTAGGTTAACACTATTCTCCTCATCTGATTTCCCTCGCTTATTTAATTGTTTTTGTTATTTTATTTCCTTTAGTTTAATTAATTAATCAATCATTAAAACTCCCTTTTTAATCTAGTGACACAAAACTTAGATAACTTCCGCACACGTAGCTCTTGGGACGACCTCGGCTTTATGATTTAGCTATACCATACACGACCGGGTACACTGCCCGATAGTGCATTAGGTAGACCTTAGGTAGACGAGACTATTATAAATATAAAACCTGGTTGGTAAATCCTGCATCAGATATCATGTGTGATATCACCGGTGATATATATCACATGTGATATCAACTGTAATATCACCGGTGATAGCACCTTTCATATCACCGGTGATAGCACCTATCATATCACAGGTTCCTCCAAAAACCTTATACCAAAAACCTTAAACCCCTATTTGATATACACCTAGACCCTAAACCCCTAACCACTAGGTACAATTCAACAAATAGAAGAAAGCCGACACACTTGTGATGTCACCTGTGATATCAAAGGTTCCTCCAAAAGCTTAACAACATGAGAATGAGATACACTGCAAAGATCTTTCTCATGAAATGAATGACCAAACACTTTATAAACAAACTGAAGAAGCTCAAACACCTGTGATATCACACATGATATCACAGGTTCCTTCATCACTACCACTGATTCAACAAAAAAAAAGAAGCACTATTATCACTTGTGATATTTCAAAAACATAGTTAATGGTTGAATCAACAAACTAAAGAAGCTATGGTTGAAGAAAGCACAACATCTTTATAAACAAACTGAAGAAGCTCAAACACATGTGACCATAGACGGAACTTGAATAATTTTGGTGGGGGGGCCGAAAGTCCGAAACTAGTGAAAGTAAAAACTAGACAAGTATATTAAAACGAAAATCAACATAGTCTTATATATTGAAGAAAATCATGCAATAAACGTTAAAGCAAAAAATAATAATAATAATAATAATAATAATAATAATAATAATAATAATAATAATAATAATAATAATAATAATAATAATAATAATAATAATAATAATAATAATAATAATAATAATAATAATAAAAGTTACAACTCGGCTCGACGGCCTTTAATCCTGCATTAGAGCCTAAAATCAGAGTCCATTCTAAATGGGAACCAGAACTTTGAACTTTAAAGCTAAAAACATAGCAAAGGAAGCTAAACCAACAACAAGTTTGATATACATTACAAGTGATATATGTTAAATACAGTTGATAACCTATAAAAAAAAGCTAAAAACATCAATAAAATTTAACAATTAAACACAAAAAAAGGTTATACGAGAATGTTAGATGGCAGATAAGATTGGTCAATATGTGAAGGCAGTGAAGCAAAATAGTAAATGGCATATATAAAAATAAAATAACAGATTACAAAGTAAATTAATAAGAAGTTCAAAGTTCAAACCTTAGTTTAATTTGTGATTAAAGTATAGAAAGACCATTTGCTGTAATTGTTGAGTTGTTGTGTGATTTTTTTATTCATGAATGATCCATGTCTCCATAAGATTTGCCGCCAACTGACCTTTGGTTTCTAAATATTTTGAGAGAATGGGAGGGCCTAACACAAAAGTTTCAAAAAGTACCCCTTAATTTTAAGACATGTACACTATCAACCATGAAGTTTGGGAGGGCCACAACCCCCCCGGGTCCCTTAGAAGGTCCATCCTTGCATGTGACATCACACATGATATCACAGGTGATATCACCTATGATATCACATGTTCCTCCATCACTACCACTTATTCAACAAAAAGAAAAAGCACTCTTATCACTTGTGATATTTCAAAAACATAGTTAATGTTTATTTAGTTGTTGTGATATCCTATTTAATGTGTGTTTTATTACCGTATTTTGTAGCTTTTAATAGTGTGAAATTCGTTGATGTGCCTTAATATGTATTTGATGTTATGTTTTTACAACTGGTACTGAAAATCTTTTGGTTAGTAATATAAAATGCTAATGATAATAGACTGTATTCTCTACATAAGGTGTTATCAATTGGAACACCCAACTAAGAATGTGAATTATCAGAAAAGATAATCAAATTCATATAAAATCTTAATGATTATTGTTTTGGTTTTCTACATATACGTGTTATCAATTGTGATACTAAACTAAGAATATGAAATATACATTCTCACCAAATGTGATAATGAATTTAGTATTTTACCAAGTGTGTATGAAAGAAATAATAAACATCACTTGTCATATTTTATCGCCAGCTCAGCCGTCGGCTTCGACATCGCCTAAAACGGCTTCGACAACTGGTATGAAAACGGACGAAAACGTATGAAAGCACAAAAACACGTCTTAAAACGGACGAAAACATTTGAAAAATGGACGAAAGCGAAAGAAAACGGACGAAAACGTGCGAAAACGGACGAAAACGGGCGAAAACAGACGAAAACTGATGAAAACTTATGAAAAAAAAGTTTGAATTAAAAAATAAGAGACAAAAAAATGTAAATAAATAAGAAAGACAAAGACAAAATAATAATAATAATAATAATAATAATAATAATAATAATAATAATAATAATAATAATAATAATAATAATAATAATAAATAAATAAATAAAAAAACCATGGACTTAGGCTGACATGTTAAATCTTAGGTTAATCCTTACCATTAGATCAAAATAGATGGATGTGAGAATTTGTCTCTTTGTAAGCACGAAAATAAAAGTAAACAAATGAACTTTTCTCAACTACATATAAAAGAGGAATTTCATTTCCTCCATTAAATGTTAGTAAGACATTCATTAATCTCAAATTAAGCAATACAACTAAATGAGCATATTTTATAAACCAGTCAATCACGCTATATTATGAAATTCTTAACAATATTAAAAGCATGTTGTACAAGCCAATTAAACACAATTAGAACATGGGTAAACACCAAAAAATAACAACTTACTTTTTCCATTTTACCGAGATGAAACATTTACATTTTTATCAACATTTAAGCCAATGAAACTTTCAAATATTGTTCTGAAGTCAACAAAAAGACCGATTATATTATAAATAATAATTGAAATGACTATATTACCCTTGTCTTCTTAAACATTATTTAGTAACAACCTTATTGCGCCACTTTCTTAACTTCAAATAGTTGAAGCAGCTTCACACTCTTATACTCATTCATGACCTTAATCATCTGAGCGGGTTGTTAATCCATCAACTCATAAGCTCTCAATCCACCTACTCTCAAAATATCGCTCATTATCTTCGATTAATCCTTCTCCATCCAAAACAACCTGACGCGGGTTCAGCAACGTCTGTCATTCGGTATTTTTGCACGCATAGCAGGTTTCAAGAAGCTTTTGCTTTATATGTGGAGTTGCAGACATCGGGTTTTGTACCGTCAACGTTTAGCGTAGCATCTGCTTTGAGTTCATGGAATGCTATGATTAGTGGTTATGTTGAGTGTGGGAAAGTAGGTTTAGCACGTAATTTTTACAATTCGATGCCTGAAAGAAACTCCATTTCGTGTATTACTATGATTGGTGGATACTCTAAATGTGGAGACGTTGAATCTGCTCGTGAGTTATTTAGCAAGATGGATAGGAAGGATCATCTGTTGTAAAAGTACAACCTGACAAACGTTGAAATGATTGAAGAAGATAGGGGTAATATAGTCATTTCAATTATTTTTTATAATATAATCGGTCTTTTTGTTGACTTCAGAACAATATTTGAAAGTTTCGTTGGCTTAAATGTTGATAAAAAAGTAAGTGTTTCATCTCGATAAAATGGAGAAAGTAAGTTGTTATTTTTTGGTGTTTACCCTTAGAACATAGTAAAACCTGTAGGATTTAGGTAGTACATCTTTATTTGTTTAATGTATAACCTGGCACAACACAATTTTGTTTCTACTAGAATTCTAATTATCATTGTCTACAGGAATTTAAATACATAGAATTTTAATAATTATTTTAATATGCAATCAATGAATTTTAGCTATTAACTATACTTTATGTCCACGTAAGAAAGAGTAAAAAACTATCAAACAAAAACCTAATAAGAAAATAGTTAAAATTGATCATACAAGAAGAGCTAAAAAATACATCAAATAACAACATTAATAATAATAATAATAATAATAATAATAATAATAATAATAGGAGCCCCACATGCACAGGATTTTAGTTAAAATTGTATACGAGCCCCACATGCACAGGATTTTCTTTTCAACATCCCTATTGATGGCTTGGGACAGAGGATGAACCATCGCCAATTCCGATCTGTGTTATGTTATAGGCTTACTGTACCTATGTTCTCTGAAGGTAGCTCCGAGTTGTAATGTGCATCGTATGGACAAATGGGAGATCATGAGGTCCACTGTTCTAGTGAAGTGGGCGTGAAGTTCAGGCATAATTTGGTGCGCGATATACTTGTTGATATATGTTCTAAGGTTGGGATCATGGTGCGTAAGGAGGCTCCTATGGGGTTCCTTTCGGAGGATGGGAAGGAGCTACGACCTGCAGATTTGTTATTATTTAATTGGCTTCAAGGTAAAGATGCATGCTTGGATGTGATTGGTATCTCTCCATTTGCTGGTATTGGGGCGTCTTCATGGGTTCCTGGGGTAGCCTTGTACAATGTTGTGGAGAAGAAAAAGAGAAAGTATGCGTCGAAATGTGAGGACAACAGATACAAGTTCATACCATTTGCTTTTTCTACGTTCGGGGAATTTGATACGGAGGCTTTAGACACACTTTCACGTATTAAATCTATTGTCATTAGCCACTCAAATAATGCTAAGAGTGGTGTTTTTATTTTTCATAGAATAAACTTTTTATTTAGAAATGAGTGGGAGCACAGCTTGTGTTTAGACTTCCATCCAACTTCATATAAATATTTATGGTTCTAATAAAGTGATGCTTTATAATAATAATAATAATAATAATAATAATAATAATAATAATAATAACAACAAGAAAATAGTTAAAATTGATCATACAAGAAAAGCTAAGAAAATAGTTAAAATTGAATCCGACAGTTCTCGATGACCCAAGACATTGGAGCACGTACTGCTGCTCATATCTTTAGTAGGATTAGCTTTTCTATAGCTAGAGAAGTGGGAGCCCAGTTAGTATCTCGGCTTCCCACTAACTTCTTGTAAATCTTATTAATAATAATAATAATTATAATAAAATTAAAAAAATAATAAATAAAAGTAATCTTTAGAGCAAACACGTATATTACAAAAAACTTGAACATAATCAATAAAAAAAAAAAAAAAAAAAAAAAAAAAAAAAAATGATGTTGATCACGGTGCCATGGCATTTGTTTTTCTCATAACGGTGAATCGGGGAAGGAGCTTTGTCTAAGCTAAGGATGGTTGGCTTCGTTGGGAGGAGTCGTGTCAAAGAAGGTGACTAGTGTCGTTGGTTGAGATAGTGGTCGATGTTGTCGGTTAGACTGGATGATCGGTATGTGGTTTTTGTTAGAGCCAAATATACATTTGTCATTCGGTATTTTTGCACGCATAGCAGGTTTCAAGAAGCTTTTGCTTTATATGTGGAGTTGCAGACATCGGGTTTTGTACCGTCAACGTTTAGCGTAGCATCTGCTTTGAGTTCATGGAATGCTATGATTAGTGGTTATGTTGAGTGTGGGAAAGTAGGTTTAGCACGTAATTTTTACAATTCGATGCCTGAAAGAAACTCCATTTCGTGTATTACTATGATTGGTGGATACTCTAAATGTGGAGACGTTGAATCTGCTCGTGAGTTATTTAGCAAGATGGATAGGAAGGATCATCTGTTGTAAAAGTACAACCTGACAAACGTTGAAATGATTGAAGAAGATAGGGGTAATATAGTCATTTCAATTATTTTTTATAATATAATCGGTCTTTTTGTTGACTTCAGAACAATATTTGAAAGTTTCGTTGGCTTAAATGTTGATAAAAAAGTAAGTGTTTCATCTCGATAAAATGGAGAAAGTAAGTTGTTATTTTTTGGTGTTTACCCTTAGAACATAGTAAAACCTGTAGGATTTAGGTAGTACATCTTTATTTGTTTAATGTATAACCTGGCACAACACAATTTTGTTTCTACTAGAATTCTAATTATCATTGTCTACAGGAATTTAAATACATAGAATTTTAATAATTATTTTAATATGCAAGCAATGAATTTTAGCTATTAACTATACTTTATGTCCACGTAAGAAAGAGTAAAAAACTATCAAACAAAAACCTAATAAGAAAATAGTTAAAATTGATCATACAAGAGCTAAAAAATACATCAAATAACAACAT
>LBNU01027057.1:13334-33584 GCA_014162995.1 Artemisia annua | reverse complement strand
AAAAAAAAAAAAAAAAAAAAAAAAAAAAAAAAAAAAAAAATGATGTTGATCACGGTGCCATGGCATTTGTTTTTCTCATAACGGTGAATCGGGGAAGGAGCTTTGTCTAAGCTAAGGATGGTTGGCTTCGTCGGGAGGAGTCGTGTCAAAGAAGGTGATTAGTGTCGTTGGTTGAGATAGTGGTCGATGTTGTCGGTTAGACTGGATGATCGGTATGTGGTTTTTGTTAGAGCCAAATATACATAATGCATGACGGAGCAACCTAAATGTGACATTATGTGGTGGGTTTATGTCACTTTAAGGAATGCATATAATGGACTCTCAATAAGTCAGTTTGACTTCAAAGACGTTAACCAAAATTAACAAAAATTTTAATCTTTAAACTCAATAAGTAGAAACTAATTTTCAAGATTCTTTTTAGAAAGTATGAGTAGTAAATTGTATAAATATAGCAAATATATTAGTTAACAAAACTAATTAATGAGTTGGTTATTCAGAGCAAAATATAAATGCACCAACGTAAAATTTGAATTCATTTATACTTTGGGAATTGATATTTACACGGGTGTTTTTTATTCGTCCACGGATCCTCTAGATGAATTTACTAACATGCCCTTAAAACAGTTTATCATATTCACCATTGACTCTCAATAAGTAAAAACTTAATATTCCCAATATCAAAATTAATCCAGCATATTTAATTTGTTTCCATTTTCCACCGGTGTCTTTCACTTCCGGGCTTCCGGCCACGTCACTTCCAATGAACTTATACTAACTACAAGTGAGATGAGTTTACCATTACGTTCCTTAACCACCATCATCATGAGTCGCCGGAAAATCCGTGTCCCTACCATGTTTTGGACCATTGATAACTGCATATTCGGATATATAACTTTTAGTTTCGTTGCTTAACGGCACCAGTATCTTTGTTTGTTACTAAGAGAAAAAAAGAGCATAGAGGAAAGAGCGAGGTTTGCTTTTGACCGGTGTGCTGTGTCGGCGCTTTCGTTGCTTAACGGCCCCAGTTTCTTTGTTGGTGGATCATGGATGATTTTAAATCCACTTAATTAAATCCTAAATCCCTTGTTATTCTTATGCAATAAATTAATGTTTCATACAACATGAACATAAATTACTAATACATGGATACAAGAGTAATCTGCTAATGTGAATACTCGTCGGAGCTAACACACCTCGCCGATATAAGGGAAAAGAGTTTCTCAGGTGACGGACGTAATGATGATCAGCTGGTCCAATGAGGGTTAATTTCAACACAAGCGGTGGAAATGGAGTCGCCTACGCTCAGTTCTCGAGTTTTTAGTGAAGGAAAATGGAAAAGAATAGGAAAGTGAAAAGAAAGGGAAAAGGAAAGTAAGTGTTAGTTGATGTGTTCTTGAGATAGAGGAAAGGAAGAGGAAAATAGTCATAACTCATGTTCTTGAGTGAGAGGAAAAGGAAAATAACTTGATCAAATTACATGTATGCCCTTTGGTTATTAATATCAAGTATTTTAAAAAGGGTACATTAGTCTTTACACTCCCTTTCCTTTCCCTTTCCGCCCAAAAATGGGAGGAAGATTTTATTAACAAAACTTCCTCCCATTTTCCTTTCCATTTCCCCTTCCCTTCTTAAAAAAAACTCAAGAACATAAAAAACTTTCCTTTTCTTTTCCATTTCTCTTCTATTTGAACTCGAGAACTGAGTGCTAATGAAAAGAAGAGGATGGAACGATTTTGAATGTTCACGGTATATATGAGTAATAGTTAGGTAGTTAAATAGCACAAAGGGTATTATAGGCATATCATATAAAATTCCCGTGTAAGAATAAAATCTTACCGTGTACATATCATTAGCCTTATACTTTTTATGATAATCATTCTTCTTCGGGTAAAGATTCAGTGAGAAGAAAACTTAAAATGAGAAGAATGAGAAATAACTATAACCGCATACATGAGATGCATCGACTTGAATTAGATGCATCTCTATTCATTTAGATGCATCACAATTAGTTTCAAAGGTGATTTTGAAGTGAAAACGATGCAAAGTAGTACTAGCAACAAATTTCACCCGTAGAGGACGAAAAATACATAGGATTCATCTAACTTGATGAAATGCATCTAATATATGTATATGCATCTAATTTTTAGCTAGAAAATATATTATGATGCATCTAAAAGATTAGGGATGCATCTAATTCAAACTAATGCATCTCTAATGTGTAGTTATAGTTATTTCTCATCCTTCTTATTTTAAGGATTCTTCTCATTTGATCCTTAGTCTTCTTCATATAAGAAAAACAAATATCACTATATAAAAAAGCTTACATATATAATGTTACTTTCTTTGTTAGGTAATTATGATTTTCGACTTTTGATCGGATAATTCACGAGGTTTGTTCTTTGAACTCATCATCACACATAATCAAATTAGGTAAAGCCTTACTCATTTAGAATGTTAGTGTGACCATTTGATTGTTTACACCTAGCAGGATTAAACTTGTAACCTCACACATTTTAGCCATGATGATTGAGTATTAATACAATTATTATATAAAAACATGTCACATTTCTATTTCTATTATTTACACCATATATAAAAACATATAAAACATGTTTCACATTTGACACCTACAATTTTTTAGGATGTAACTAATAGCTATTTCACAACAAATTAATAACTTATTTATTGTGCTTTTGAATTAGTACAATTATCAATACAATAATACTCATATAATACAAATAGTGCTAAAGTTAAGACTATATAATATAGATTCAAGTTTAGTGAGATACGTAATAATCATGAAATTTACAATGGTGAATTAGTTTTTACTTTGAAACAAAAATTTTAAATTGGATCGCGCTAGTTTATATATGATTATATGGCCATGTTGGGTGGGTTGGTTGGGTGGTTAATTGTTGATTTGGTTTTCTTCTTTTAAATGATTTAATGTACTTTTAATCTTTTATTTAACCTCATTTTTGTTTCTTGAAAGATACTCGTAATTAAATGGTAAAGCAAAGGATTTGGCCCCCAGAATTATTAGTCATTATAATCTTCTTTCTTTTTTCTCATCTACCTAGTTTTGTAACTTTGGGCAAACTCAATCCCATGACACGTAATAAAATAAAGTGACTTTTTTTTTTCTTTTCTTTTCTTTTTTTTAATTTATATAAATGATAATTGTCTATCTGAAATTTTAGGTAAGGAAAATTATACTAAACTAAAAGTAATATTTATTTTTATATATATAATCAAGTGCTGCAGGTGTTATCTATAGTAATTAGATGAAAAAATTCACCAACTGATCATAGTACTATCAAATTTTTAAATGAACTGAAACTTCAAAACAATTTGTTATTATTCTTAGTTGAAAGCCATTATGAGCTTTTAAAGTCATATCCAGTGGCTCCAAATAATGTTATTGAATTGATTAATTTAAGGTTCTAATATAGAAAACGTACGACTCTAGTTTAAATAATGAGAGCGAACCACTTTGGGAATCAAATAAAATTTAATTTATTCACAAAAACAAGTTTCCAAACAGACAAACTATTTTCTATTAGTATAATGAAGCAACTACAAATGACCATTTGTTTAGTTATTCTTTTAAAATATGTGTATTTGGAACAAGTTTCGTACGTAATTGATTTTTCTAGTAAAAATGGTATTGAATAATCTTGGTTTCTTAATAAACAGTAAAATTTGTATTTTTAATATTTTTGTTTGAAAGGCGTAAACAATAAGACATTAGTAACAAAAAGAAAAATATATATATATGGTTAAAGTGTTTGAAGGGAAGAAACATCGTTTTCGAGAAGAGTTATATATATAAACGGGTTATTTTTTTAAATAACTTTTTGACAACTATATATATTTGAGTTTTCACTGCAAACAAAAGTAATGTCGGCAGGAAAATATCAGATAGGAAAAAAAAAAAAATGAAATGGTACTCGATGTTGGACAAATAGTAAGGACAACGTAGAATTAAAATTTAGCATGAGGGAGCAAAAGGTGGTCATTCAGTACTCTAAAATTTTGAAGTTTGTTTATTTCATTATCAAAGACTTTGAAATAAATTGCGCCATAAAGTATAAAGTTGCTAGTCAAAATATTTTCTAGATAAACAAATACTTTGAAGGTAATTTACTATGACGGATTAGAAATTTGTGATCTAGAATGAACCTACTCATATGTGATTTAAATAAGTTGTAAAATGACATGTGAATTTTTGTTTTTTCTTTTACAAACTTTAGTTCGCATGTATTTTAAATAGTTTCAAACTTTTTGAAGGTTTGAAATGAGCCTCCGCCATGTTGTTAAAATATAAAGTTTCGATAAACAGCACTGTTATATGCGGTAGCAATACATAGGAGGGTTTAAATTTGACTTAGATAAAAGTAAGGTGCTTAAATCGAGTTTATGATTGTATTTAGATTAGGAAACTAGTTGTTTTTTTTTTTTTGAACGGCGGGTTAGTTATTAGATGTTAGTTGTTAGTTGTTGGCTCGAGTTAGTGTCGCATCCTCGGGCAGAGATACCAACCGCGTGCCTCTCCTTAGGGGATAACCCCACTCCTATTCCCGATTCGCCTGATATCATTAGAGCTTGTGGTTCCCAAGTGAGGACTTCCCGGTCGGTCACCCAAACCGGTACTACTCTCACTTGGGCTCGCTTAACTACTTAAGCCTTTACCACTAGACCACAAGCCCCGTGATAGGAAACTAGTTGTTTGACTTGCAAGTCAAGCATGTAACATTCTTATGGAAATAGAATTCATAGGAATTTGACTTAGATAAAAGGAAGGTGCTTAAATCGAGTTTATGATTGTATTTAGATTAGGAAACTAGTAGTTTGACTTGCAAGTCAAGCATGTAAAGAAAAGCACTTTTTACATCCATGTGATTTTCTAAGGGTCAATATTTCACGCTAGCTTTCAAAGTTTGTTGGATTTCACCCAACAATTTGTATTAGAGCCAAGGTGGCGTTGGTTTCTTGAGGCTAGGTCGAATTAATGGTGTACAATCCTAACAAGTAGTCTCTTCTCTTTTTGGTTCGTTGGTTTCTATGCAGTGGTGAGAGACATGACGTTACTTTGTGAAATTTGAATTGTAGGTCAAATACACATAGATCTAGGACCTCACTTGAGTGATCTTCAATTGGAGAATCGTAGAGAGAGAGATGCAGGTGGTAGAAGTTGTTGGTGCAAAATCTTCAGGTTCTATTCAAAATAGATTTCGATCAAAGGTTTGAAGGCTTAAGGTTATTGAGATCTTGCAAGAGTCTTGGGGTTTATCAAGGTTGGTATTGCAAAGGTTTAGATCGGCAAGGTTCAAGCTTCAAAATATTTTGTACAATGATGAATCTTAAATCTTCAAGGTGTTGTTTTGAGGGTTCTAGAAGTGATCAAGTTGAAAGGTAAAAAGGCTTCAAGATTTATGGTGCGTTTGGTATGGGTATATGGGAATGGGGTTATGGGTTTCATACCGATTAATGGTGTTTATTTAGTGGGCCCAGGAATGAAATGGGTATATCATAGTCATAGACTCATTACCCACCAATTTGGTGTTTATGAAATCCATTCCGTGGGCCCTTCTCTTTTCCACTACAAAATTCAAATATCTATACATTTTTTCATACTATATTTTGTCATCCAAATATAAACAATCGTAATGATACATTTTTTCATATCCATTATCTTTCTACCTCTTACCAATTCGATACTCATTATGATTCCTAACAACAAACCAAACGTCCCCTTAGTTGATTATCTAGGATCTTAAATCATTGAAGTTTGAAGGTATTCTCGATTCTTGGAATTCAAGTCTTGGTGACTCTTGAAAGACAAGTAAGGTTTAGCTTTGTCTTGGGATTCAAGAAAGTGATTACATGGAGTACAAGATATATCAAGATTGTAGACTTGAGGTGAAAAGATAGAAGCTTTAGGATTTTCTAAAGGTTAGTAGATCAATCTTTACAAGAAAGCGGGTTTAGCACACGATTTATGAGGCTTGTTGAAAAAGTTGAGTCTTAAGGGTTTTTAAAGGGTTAAATCAACTCGACAAGGTTAAAGACGAATGGCTAGTACAAGTACTTGGTTTAACATCAAAAAGCTCGATGAGAATAATGTACATGGTTTCAGGTGGAACTGTAGGGAGTTCAGAAACTGGGGTTATTCAGGATAGTAGTGATGATGATGACGCAGTAGCTCAAAGATAGTTGGAGGTTAACCAACTTGAAGTAAAGACAAACACAGACTGTTTAGTAAAAGAGCATGAACAATTACACCTTGGTGCAAAGGAAAGGCATAAATTATGGAAACCTAAGTACCTGATCAAGAGGGTACAGAGGGTAATGTTGCTGGAAGGAAGAAAAGGATGTCTAAGGAAGCTAAACTCGGGAATTTACTAAAGTACAAGGCTTGGTTAACAATGCGGTCACCGGTTCGAGGTTCAAGCATTGGATGAAGATGTTGAGTATCGTTAATGCCTAATTATTACTCCTAAGTTGAAAATTGTTATATGTAATAGCAATGCTTAGGAGGGTTTAAATGCGACTTGGACAATAATAAGGGGTTTAATTGTATTTAGTTTAAATGAAGTTTATGATTTTACTTAGATTAGGAAACTAGTTGTTGGGCTTGCAAGTCAAGCATGTAACCTTCTTATTGAATTAGAATTCAATAGGGATTGTACCCCATAATCTCTATAAAATGAGTTGAGGAGGATGCAATTTTATACATTCTTTCTTGCGTATTTGTTCCTTAACACAATGTAAATGTTTGAAGTCACGTGTGTGATTACTTTGAGTCAATAGCTTTAAAGGGTTGTTGGTTTTTATCCGACAAACAGAACACTAGTTTATAAATTTAAGAGTAAAATGAAAAAATCATTTACGTGTGTTGTTCATCTTCACAATAATAATCTATACCAAAAGTTATTGTCAAGTAGTATCTTTAGAAGCCCAAATGTCTAACACATCCTTTAAGGGATGGTTTTTGCAAAAAAATAAATAAAAATAAAAATAATAAAAATACAAATACAAATTCTGTAAAACTTTCAGCAAAAATCATCCCTAAAATCACTAGAACTGATATTTTTGTTACTTGTTAAACATTTGACTTTTTGAAGATGTTATTTTCTAATAGCTTTTTTAATTGAATAATTACTGTGTGAATTAACAAACCACATAAATGGTTTTTGCAGTTTACTCTATATTTAATTTAGAAAGACATATAGCCAAAAATCAACCCTACAAATGTAATGATAACTATAGGGTAATCGAGTCTTAGTTGGTGTTCATTAAGTAGGTTCTACAAGATTACTAGGATTTTATCTGATTTTTCTATGCAACAGTACTTTTTTCAATTATTACAACTTGGTAATCAACATTTGTAACATATTGATTACAGGTGCACCTAACATCATTTTGTTAATACGTGACAAACACCAATTTGATTGATTCATGAAGTTAACATATGTGTTCAGATATTTGTGCTATTAGTATTTGTATTAAGGATGAATCCAAATGTATGCACATCTCTGATACCGGACCAAATGAATTGAAAGATTGTGTGTGTGTGTGTGTTTTTTGTTTGTTTAATTTAATTTTGTAGGGTATGTTTTTTGTTGTGTGTGCGGTCCTCTTACTACGTGAGTTTGGTCTAGGTGTTGTCTGGATGGTGTCTGAGGAAAGATAAAGCTGATGTGGCACAGATGTGCCGGTGTCTGGGTTGCTTTTTTGGTGTCCCATTACTATTGGTCTTATGCATGCACGGGGTTAAAGAGTAAATTCCAAAAACTGTCTTCGCGGTTTAAACAAAATGACTTTTCTGGTGTCCCATTACTATTGGTCTTATGCATGCATGGGTTAAAGAGTAAATTCCAAAAGCTGTCTTCGCGGTTTAAACAAAATGCACATGCAATATTTAGAATTTCAAAACTGTAGGTGTAGTTTTTGTGAGAAACTTTGACGTGTAATTATCGTTCCCGTTATGCACTTTCATATGTTGTCATGCCGAAGAAAATAATTGCACACCAAAATTCCCCTCATCTCTGGTGTAGAAGTTGTAAGATTTTATGCTATAATTTAAGACTGCTCGTAGTGGCGACCGGACCCAGGGTCCGTCAAGCCTTGAGGACGCCCCCGCCCCCACTTTGCTCGATTCTATCCTCCAGGCAACCGAATGTTGCATTTGGTTTGTGTGTGTGAGTTTTATATAATTAATTTTTTTTTGGGTATGTTTTTTGTTGTGACTGTGGCCGCCTTACTATGAGGCTTAGGGTCACGTGTTTGGTTTTAGAGTAGAGAGAGAAGCTGATATGACGCTAAAAACACAAAATGGTCTGGTCAAGTGTTAGGTTGTCATTACTACATGTCTAACCGAAACACAAAGAAAACTTTTGCAATTTCGTACACAAATAAATGATGTAAAGATTTTTGAAAAGAGAGTCGACATGGACCACCTAGATTCAACAAGTCTGGCACGTGTTTAAGAAAAATCGTATAGCCATTTTTGATTATTACATAACATGACATGGAACAATTATTTTAATCAGTAGTTTGTCGTAACAGTTGGTACAAACAATTGTTTATCGTTTATTTTAACTTTAAGTTTAGGTAAACAATTCATTGACATATTGTTTGAAAAACTGGTCACGCTTCAACCCAAGTAGTTTAAACACATTTGTTTAAGGCTTTTCAACATCCTTCAATCTTTTTATGCCGCGATAAAAGAAAAAAAAAGAACACGACACTAGAATTATCAAAAATGAGCTTCAGCAAAATAGTGCATCAAAATGAACCATTCATTTCTTACAGAAATGTACAACTGTTAGCAACCGGAAATACAACTTCTGATGCAGTAAATCCTGCAGCAGTCTTTGGCTCTTTGCTATAACACTTCCTGCCAGAATAGTGTTTTCTCAACAAGAACCCAACATGTATCGGCTATGAATCCCCCTTACCCAGACTCTAACGCAAAAGTTAAATATCCACTGGCTTAAGACAATGAATCAAGTGACCATTTTGACTCATGGCTTTCACAAAACATATGCTAACAACAAACGAAGATGAAAATACAAATGGATATCATATCGTTTCAGAAGACCTTAAATCAAGATCAGCTATCAAGAGTAATGCTGCAAGCAGGGCGTTGGTCAAGTACACTGTCATCGTGCTTGCCTCCTGGCGCGTGCAAGGAGTGCGAGAAGTATCTTTTTCCTAGGTCCCTGAACGAAAGGTGACACAAATTTAAATCTTGAAATTGATCAACTGATCATTACAAAAAGTTTATACATGCAATCAACACGACCAGTTGGACATGCTCAAACTAGAACTTGTTTACGCTAACCCAAAAGTTATGAAATTCCCAATTTTTGAAAAGAACGCTGTGAATTACAAGCACCGGATCAGTAGATAGGGGGCAAAAGTATCCCATCCAATGTAGTTACACAATTACCTAAGAGAAAACACTATGAAAACAGCAGTTAAAGCAAATAGGCACACAGAGTTGGTAATTATGCTGGTATCCTGCTATTTTTAAACCTATAGTTTAAAGTAGTCCTTTTCAACAAATTGCCACCAACTTCATGTAGTCAATTAGTAACGCTCTTCAAACTCAACCGATCATAAAGACAACCCCGTGTTCAACACAAATTCTCATTTTTTTTGTGTTTTCTCCCAACTATTATTGTACTTGTGTAACTAAAAATACTAGAAATATCTAAGTACAAGGGTATCAAATATCAAATATTGAATTCTTTAGATGTAGTTGACAGAAAAGAAATAAATGTAACGTGCGTGAACACCAAAAAGTAAGGGAACATACCATCGGTATTCCTATGTCTTTGAGATCATGATCTCCCATCTGGCTCAATGCTGCCATATCAACCTAAATAAAATAAAATTAGTAAACCAAGGTTTCATTTTGAAGGATAGAGATGTAGCTTTAAACTGAGAAATAGAGCAACAAAAATGATTCCATGTGTTACACAGGGCAAAGTATCATTTTTAAGCTCTCAATGGTTCAGTTACTGGTTAACCATAATCATGAATTTATACAAACACACAAATAAACACTGGTAGCCGTTTAAGACTTAAAGTACGACAAAAGTTAGTTAGATATGTTAGAAACAGATAATTAAGAAGCACTCGTGAAGGAAGTCAACAGTCAAAGCTGTGAAGGTTGTGAAAGCCAAAGAAAAAACTGTCGAGGATCATCTTGTAAGTTGTGCAAGGCTTCAAAAATTTTTGAGGAAAATTGCACAAACTTTTAGATTGGTAACTTACACACATAACAATAAGGAATTGGTAAGACTAACATACGCCACTTTTGCTAAAATGCAATGCCAAATTGATATCTGAATAATAATTGTAGTACATACTCAAGTTAAATGACCCCTAACATCACTACAGATCAACACTCAGTGTCACTAATAAGTTAGCGTAGTTTGGCATTCTTTATGTACTTTTTATAGATGTTATAAATGGTAGAATTTGTACAGTTAATATTGATTACATCACATTCTGTTGTTCCAATTGTAACCATAAAATGTATAGTATATATTGTGGTACACTGGTAACTGAAACCTTTAAAAAGTAATTTAACGGACATAAATTTTCAATGAAATTATGACTGCAGTAAAAAAAATATTAATATAAATGGACATGTGCATATTCACAGAAAATACAGTCATGTATATTGAATTGTTGCTTACCACGTTACCATTAATGCAGCATTTATGATAAATCACAATCTACTAGTTGTCATGTTTTAGATCGGGGTAAATACAAGCTAAGGGAGGGAAGACAAAGATTTTCCTTTTCATCCAACCATAACCAGTGGTTTAAAATTAGGGGAAAGTGAGTGTGTGGCTGTTGTGTATGCAAGGTTAGATGTCGAACCAAACAAAACTATGTTGTTTTGTTCAAAAAATAAAAGACACTCTTGTGGTATCCAAAGTCTAAAGTCACTCTCCTCTTCTCCAAAACGTGAAGCAAATTAAATTTGTCCCTTCAGTTTCTTTGATTACCGCAGTTCGATTATCTCATGTTCGTATTTGAATCACTACTTCAATCAAATTCCTATTATGCTATCAAAAATCAAATCCCTATTAGGCTCTTCAAATTTCAGCTCGGAATCATTCCTTACCCAACTGCATACTAATATTGCATGTTCTCATTTAATCTCAAAGTCTCAATTTGCATCTTGGTATGGAGAGGAAACTTATATTCCAGTACTTACACTATGAGATAGTCACTGGCCACATTAAGAACTATGGTAATAAAAGAAACTGAAAGGAAAAGTTTAATTTGCTGCGAGTTTTGGAGAAGAGAAGAGTAACTTTAGACTTTGGAGACCATATGAGTGTCTTATATATGTTCTACATCTAACCTTGCATACACGAAAACAGCCACAAACTCACTTTACCCTTGAAATTAAGGTAGAAATTGAGGTTTCCTTTGATGCCAAAGAAAGCGTATCATCCAGAAAAGAAGGGAAAGGATGTAGACAAAGAATGTGAAGTATAAAGATCTATCTATATTATTATTGTGTAGGAAATCCCCCTTTACCAAAAAAAAAAGGGAAATCTCCAACTTGCACACAAGTGACTTTAAAATTTCCTTTTGGCTGAACAGATTAAATTTAGATATCACATCTCAACACAGACCGAAGTTCAGCGGCCAAGCTGTGGATACTAAGCTTCATAGCTCAGCTATATGCAGAAAAAAAATATCTGACGTGGGAATGCAGAGTTCCATTATTTAAGCCAAGACAGTTTGTGTGATTTGAAAGATTGAACATACTCTAAGCCTCTTTCAAAAGCCATAACATAACTTCAAGTTGCTATATACATGTTAAATGTGGATAAAGCAGAGAAACAACAAAATCGTTTCTTGAAATCTTATGTTTTATGGGGTTTTCAAAAGCATGACGTTAATAATAATAGCAATTCAATTAAGTTAACAACACCACATACCTCCTCAACCTTAAATGAAATCAAATACTTCTCCAGTCCCAATGAGCGCAAAAAACTCTCCACGGTAAGAGGTTCTACCTACAAGTAACAGCAAAATAATAGGATTCAGATCCGAAGACAATGTTGCAGCAATTAATTTAGCAGGGGTTGGAAAAAGGAACATCGCTTGGCCTACGAAAGCCAGTACTTCTATAAACATTCAAATAGGCAGACTAAACTCTAAAACAAAAGTCTGCCCATATCATGACTGTAATTTAACATAACAAGTCGACAATCTAAATTTTTAGTGAATCACGTAACCATTCCAGAAATATAATTATAGCCAATAGAAAAGTTGTCATCTCCAAACACTTTGTTTGTCATACTAACCAACTTCAGCTCCGGAATAATAGAACTGTTGATACTCATTAAGATGGCACTATAGACTCGCAATAAATGCTAAAAACAATAACAGCATGACTCAAATGAGTATTTTGTAAGAAAAAAAAAATACTGTTAATAATAGCATGGCCACACAAAAAGTTAGGGCTCATTTTAATCCTAACCATGTCCTTAAAGAAATAGTCGGACTGAAAGAATGCAAGTGTTTGGAAAAGTTGGCGTCAGCAAGTTTAAAGAAGTACTTCAGATACAGGTAGAATCCATAGTTCAATAGTCCAGCAAACTACTTCTGCATATATTGGTCCATTTTGATTACGGCAATTTTACAGATGTCAGCAAATACTTTAGAATATATCGTACCACGGCCACACAAGCATATGAGGTTATAATCAGATTCAGTAAGTTATAACATCAAATACTTTGAAAGAAGGGTAAGATCTAGCCTAGTAACCCTGCAACCTACTTAAACAAGCATTCAAAGTTTCAGGATTACATACTAAAGGAATATCAGAGATTAAAAACTAACAAAAGATTGTAACAGCAATCAGTACAGAAAAATAAGAGCAGGAAGACTAGATGTTACAATAGCAAGTATTTTTAGATAAAGGGAGGAAATATTGCATAAAGTTTCATTGCTTAGCAATCTTGACTATATATTTCACAAAATAACATTATAAACATTAAACAGTATTAAGAAAGATAGGTAGCTTAACTGGATATTGACTTCGTTGCATAACACTGACAGATGGTAGTGAAGGGGCTACTAGAGGCACCACAGATTTAGTTGGCATGGCAGAAAGAGGTGGTTTTGTCAGAAAAGATGTGGTGGCCATGGGCCTTGAAATCTCACCAGCATCCCGGCTGGCATATGGCACTGGTCTAGGATTCTCATATTCCCTTATCATAGGTCGTCTCTGTGGTTCTTCCATCCTCTGTGGTGGTGGTGATAAACCCCTCGAGTTATTCAGAACTCTATCTGGTGATTTACGCCTAATATGATCCAACGTCCATGAAGAGTAAGAACTTCTTAATAAGTCCACCTGGGACGGAGCCTCTGAAGTTCTCATAGAAGTGTATTGCCCTGTCATACTACCGTGGGTTGGCTCTGGAATATGTTGTCTAGAATCATTTAGCTTGGGTATACGCTGTCTAACTTCAAATGGCTCCGGCATGGTCTGTCTTTGATCTCTTGGTTCAACCATCCTCTGTCTATCATCCCTAGCCTCAGGCATACGTCTGTCATCCCTAGACTGAGGCAAGTGTTGCCTCTCATCTCGTCTCTCGGGAATGTGCTGTCTCTCATCTCGCCGCTCAGGCATGAGCTGTCTCTCATCTCGTATTTCAGGCCTGTGCTGTCTCTCATCTCGACGTTCAGGCATGTGCTGTCTCTCATCTCGACGTTCAGGCATGTGCTGCCTCTCATCTCTTCGCTCGGGCATGTGCTGCCTCTCATCTCGTCGTTCAGGCATGTGCTGTCTCTCGTCTCTAGGATCGGGCATGTTCTGCCTCTCATTTCTTAACTCAGGCACACGCCGTGGGTTGTCCCTTGGCTCAGGAATACGCCTTCTGTCATTGCTTATCTCAGGTGTGATCTCAGGCACTTTCGGTCCTCCACTAGACTCATACGAACTATGGGATGTAACAGGATTAGTCTTTGTGGAACGGGCGCGCCGTGACAGAAAATCACGAAGGTCCCTAGGCTTTTGCTGGTCACTGCTTTGTGTTCGTTTCATGATTTTAAATCGTAGATCACCTTTACTAAGATGGAGATCTACAAGTAAAGAGACAGAAGAATTAGAATTCATGCTAAAACTTAAGGATTAACTATAGCAGCAAACATGAACAAACTCATTACCATCCATGCAATTATCAGCGTTCAAACTCCATCCACCATTATCTCCACGAAGCCTGAGAATTAAAGTGAACACAAAAAAGAAGGTTAAAGCATAACATAACAGCATTGCAAACTTCTAAGCATATCGACAACCGAACTTGATTCTACTGGTATATGAATGTATAAAAAAAACAACTTAACTAGCCCATGGCTCATGCACCTATTGCATATACGTAAAAGAAAGGCTGTTAGGATATGATACCATAATGTGTTAAGAGTAATAGACAACACACAACCATTTCAGACGAAATCAAACTAATAAAGGCTGAAAGATGCTCGACATTGTTTGTTAAGAAACTCAAAGCGGGTCAATGGGTGACATGTTTGAGTACCAAATTCATCGTATGTTAGTCAATTGCGACGCAGCAAGCTTTACGTACTTAATACATGATCGTAAAATGTAGATATCTATACTTTCGATCTGTAACCTCCTTATGGGTGCAAACCCAATCCCTCATCTTAGGAGATAGAATATTGATGTCTACATATAAGTTTGGTGATTGAGGTATATTTTATTGTCAGTGAGTATGTGACCAACTGACCATGCTTATCTATTTAGGCTTCATCATATGTTGGCCAAACAACTTAACGATCCATTAGATTAACTTGATTTTGCTACTACTTTATGTTGACTAACCTAAAACTGACAGTTCATGTTGTCATATGATGCCAAATCTCACATATAGTTAAACAATCTTTTCTTTGAATGGCACATATACTTGTAAAGTGAAATGAAGTTTACATGATAAGGTTTTTATCAAGTAATATCAACATGAACACCTATGCTGTAACTAAACTAGTCATGTGTAGTTGTGTACCATTACTTGTTGCCGGTTTCATGGTTATTGGGTCAGTTTAGTACTGCATGCAGGCTTCAGGGGTTGCACTTATATCAAGCATGCCACAACTTCAATTTAAATGAATAATCATCATGTTGATTTGGTGTTTGGTTATGTTTCATCCACTTAAACTTATCAAGAAATCAATATATGCAGGGTGAACAAATTAAAGGCAAAGAAGAATATAGAAATCTAGCTAGAAACGAAAAAGTGGGAAGGACTTTTACATTCATTACTGTAACACTGATAAGTAAAAGCAGTTTTTGATTAATCTGAAGGGAAGAGAGAATTACCCTATACGATGTGTAACATTGATAATGCATACAAGAAAGAATTCCATGTATAAGTACCATCTCACTATGTCTAAGAAAAAGCCGTTCGAGCATAAGGAAATCTAAACTTGAACATTATTTATCAGAGTGTGCCTCAACACTGGCAAATTACATTCAACCAAAACTATTAAATACTAGGTTCCAGGGCAAAGCTAACGTAATGTCACCTACCTGAAAATCAACAGTTTTTCACATACTCCCTTCATCCCAAAAAAAAAATCACATGATTTCCTATTTGTGATGAATGAAAACAAATGTAACATCTGTCGTTTAGTGAACATTAATACACCGCTGCTCTATAACACGCATTACAAGTATCTACTGAAACAGCAAAATTCCTCATTTGCGGCTTTGCGCTATTGATGGGTAATGTAATACTTAACCAACATTTTGATACAAAAACCTAACAACTTGACTTAATAAGTTTTGGTATAATGACAGTAAATGTATGAGGTGAAGTACTAAAAGCAGTTACGGCAATAATGATAAGCGATAAGGCTCCAATAGTAACGCTCATAAGTGAGAAAAATAAAAAAGTAGTGTATAATGATAGAAATAAAAAGAAGCAGACCGTTTATTATTATCAGTAGTTACGCCTAGTCGATCTCGAATGGATCGTTTAGTCCCAGCAGCAGCGGGGGGTTGAGAAGGAGGGTCAGTGTCCAGTAGAGGTGCCCCAGCTCTTTTAACAACCTACATATATACATAAATACAAATGAATTAATTAATTATTAAGAATCAATTTATTTATAATAAGGGGAAAATGAAAAACCTGTCCGGTGCGACCTAAAGTGATGGTGACTCGAGACCTTGAAGAAGAAGAAGAAGTCTCTGCCATTGACCAAATACAAACCCTAGCTAACTATGTATGTTGTGAAACTGAAAACTGAAACCCTAACTAATTAATTTATAAATTAATTAAAACTCGGTCAGTTTAACATTGTCGAGTAGGCCGTAGTTTGGGAGATCACATCCGGGAGGGAGTGGAATCAAAAGGAAGGGCGTCTCTCTGTGTGTGTTTTTATTTTTATTTTCAGCCACCCCCAATAATAAACTAAAAAAATGAAATGAGAGGGGTTTTCTTTGTTTCTTTACTTTGTTACTATTACTCTCTAGCCGAATTTTATAGCGACAGATCATTTAATGATAAAAAGGTTTGTGGGTTATCAACGAAAAATAATAAAATTTTGAAGATTTGGAGATTAAACATAATGTTTTGAAACCCGGTTCGACTTAGGTGGTTCAACCGGTTGAATCGTTTCGGTCGAAAAACGTATCGATTTAAACCGAGTCAACCCGACGGGTTGGGTCAAAACGGGTCAAATTAAACCAGGTCAACCCGTCGGGTTTGAAGCGTGCCGGGTCAACCAGGTTTTCGATGTATATTAATAGCTTCCTTTTGAAATATATGGTTTCAACATTTCCTGTTTTAGTTTTAACTTTTCACTTTTTACTTTTTGGTTTTTCCTTTATATATAGTATAGTAGAGTACCTGTGCGTTTCGGCGGCAAACACCCTATGACGATTAACCGGAGAAATAGATCTCGATGAGACCTGATTCACCAGTTTATGTCGGTTTTAATGGGTCATATTTGGTTCGCTTTTGGATGGCTTTTATTGGTTAGCCGAACTGGTGGCGACACCGGTTCCCGGTTGAACCCATTGGTCGGTCCGATTTTCAAAACTATATGTACCATCAACTTGTTAGCTTGTATGAAGCTTTTTGTGTTTTATTAATTTGTATAATGTGTATAATAACATGTACTTTTCATTTTAGAGTGTTTTAAAAATAACATTAATTAGTGTGTTTAATTATTTTATATTATGTCGTAGCTTGTTTAAATTGTACATTTTGAAATTTTTATTGTACTTTTTAGTAAATGATCTTTTCATTGGTTGTTTTTAATTTGGTGGATATGCTTTTAATTGTTGTACAATGTGAATAAATTATTTTACTTTTAAGTAATGGAGTGTTTTAATAAGAGTATTAACTACACTATGCATTCCTCTCACCTTTGACTTTCAACATTTCACATTTCAAGGTTTTACCATACACTCTTTATATGTAACTAGCAGGGTACTCGCGCGATGCGGCGGTGGGTACCCTGTGACTATATTTTATGACAATGTGATGTTATGCGGCCATTCTTTTATTAAACAATTCATTTACAAATAACAATAATTTTAGTTAAGGCACTGGTATAATTCCATCTCATGTTAACCGAAGATACCACAAACAAAATCTTGATTCGTTCCTTCAGCACAAATCACCCTTCGTCAATTTTGGAGCTGACCGACCCAGTTCGACCCTCATTCCTCGGTCGGCGCAGCGGCGATCGAACCGGTTGACTGACCACTGCGGGAAGCCTAATGGCTTTATTTTTAAGTGTTTGGCTTAGTGGCTTTATTAGATTGTACATTGTGGTTAAATGATTGTATATTTTGGTGAAGGGGTGAATTAAATAGTGTATTAATTGTATGTGTTGAATAGTGTTTATTAGTTGTATTTGTGCTTCAAATAGTTTGTACATTGTGTTTTATTAATTATACCTTTTATCAAATGGGTGTTTTAAATATGACATTAATTAAAAATGTTGACCATTAAATATGTGTAGGTGTTTATGCATAAGTTAATTGTACATATAGCTTACTTAGTTGTATTTACTTAAAATCTATACATGGAAATCTTAAAAAATTGGAAGAGATAAGGTGCTAAATGCTTTATAAGTAGTATAGATATAGATAATCTTGAAAATGCATTATACTGATTATATTTGTAGGACCGTAGAACTAACTATTTCACTAATCTTGGAAGGACTTTGGTTACTTGAATGATGCGTATGTTAGAGAGAGAAAGTAGAGAGAGATAAACTATAACATATTTCATTCATAAAACTTACACACTCAAGCACACATTACAAATGAGAAGGAGGATGCCTTTTATAGTTCCATCTTTGGACTAGATGGGCTTACTTTGGACTTGGGCTTGGACTTTGTTTAAATGAATATTACAAGGCTTTTCTAATATAACTTATAACATATTAGATTAACTCGCCCAAACGACTTAACTAAATCTTATTCTAACAAACGACACTAAGTATTTTAACAATGAGAATGACCATCACTTTTCTATAATTCTTAAATGCTAAAAATCTCCCCCTAAGGGGTGGTCATTCGAATGATGCTCCAGGTGATTAGGTCTTTGTCTTTGAACTTTGTGTGTCGTTGTAGAATAGTCTTTATTCTTTATACCTTCATGCTTTGTGATCTTTGATAAATGACTTTTCTTTATTCTTTGTTGTTGTGGTGGATACATCTGCCTTTCGTCACTTCTTTATCTTAGGAGGCTAGACGCCTTTCCAACATGCTCATACATCTTTAGTCTTTGTCATACATACATTTGTTGTTCCCGTTCTTTCACTTTGATCTTTGTCACTTTACTTTGTAGATTCTTCTTTTTGGAGTAGAATATTTCTTTAACTCTTGCTATCCTTTGATCTTTGTGAGAACTTTCCTTTGACTTCGTGATGTATGTATGAGCATGTGAAATCTAGTGTGGTGGTTGTACCTGCATAAAACAGTTAGCAATAAAACATCTGGTACTTACAGGTTCGGAATTAGAGATCGTCAACAGCATATTACCAAGGCCGTTCCCAAATCGGATGCCCTCGAGAGAGCTTACATGATCTACCAAAGTAAATCAACGATTGGGTGAGTCGCTGGAGATCACCCCACGACTGTAGACCGTTTGAAACCACCGCAAACACTAAGCGTAACCCACAAGAGATTACCGAAGTGACCTGCTGTCAAGGCTATTTGATGTTGACCCTGGCAGGATTTCCGTTCAATCATTGAGAAATACATAAGTAAATCCTCTCATAAACGTTCTCTGCAGATTGCTAAGATCTGCGTAGGACTCGATAATTTACAACTGGTGTCCATTGATATAGAATCACCAGTGTAGAAATATTAAGTGTTCCTATGAGATCTTTTGATGAATCTCGGGGCTCTAGACTCGATAAGTGCACATTTGGTTTCCTATGCGGAGATTAGGGAGAGGTCTCTTGTTTCAATATCAACCATCTCTAAGAGACAAGTCGATAGATTACACCGGTTCCCCGTGAGAATGAAACAAGTACTTTTGAGAGATACCCGAGTGGCTAGAAGGTTTAGTGCATTGCGTCACTAGGTTCATGACGTCTTTATCTTCAATACCGGTGTCACCTTAGCAACAACTAGTAGCATATCAGTTGAACCCGGTGTCTGCCCTAAGGTTGAACATATGGAGGGCTATTTCTTTTCACCCTTTTCAATACTTTTCTTTTTAATTCTTCAACTCCTTCTTTCTCCTTTCATTCTTTTCTCCTTTTTTCAAATCATACCTAAGGACTTCTAATTCTAATCTATTGGAATTGTCCTTGGGTAGATCCCTCCGGCTCTGGCGGATCATAGGACGGTTTTTCCTAACCTTAGTCACCTTATAACTTCATGACTATCCTATTGTTGCCATCAAACCAAATATTTGAAAATCTTCTCAAAGTGTTTATGATAACGAAACATTTTTGTTAACACTTTGAGAGTTTTGATTTCATTTTGAAGGACTCCCCCTTCACATGTGCTTATGTATTATTTCGGAAATTTGCACATGCGGGAGGAGTAAGCACTTTTTGAATTGATCCATTCTTAATAGACATATACCCGAGGGACACATTTACGTTGCTTAGTTAAAGGGATCCATTATCAGCTTTTAGGTGATAACTAGCCCTAATAACTAACTTGAAGTTGTTAACATTCCTTAGAAAGGAAGTTAGACCCGTCAAAGTATA